>JABMCL010002585.1:55000-60000 GCA_018857735.1 Alviniconcha marisindica
GTATGTTTTACGTGTTATTATTCTGGACGTCACTGAAAGGCGGTGTGAGAGCGCGAGAAAAAGCGACAGGTAAGCCTCCCGTAGGAACCATCAAAAAGAAAAAGAAAAAAAGAAAACAAAACAAAAAAGGAATAAAACAGGAATTTTTGGCTGTAGCTCGTTTGTTGTTGCCTACTTCCAACCTGCTACTTCTATCGACCGTTTACATCCGAACAAAAATGTCCATCGACTTTCCGGGGATATACCGTATAATTATGCAATATTGTCCGTTGGAAATGTGACAGCCGGTCTTAACTGGAACCAGTGGATGGACGTGCAAAAGAACATACAAGTTCTGTCGCCGGTTCTCCTGACTCCTTGTAACCAAAAGTAAGAAAGACAAAAACACAGATACAAAGAAAGAAAGACAGAAAGACAAACAATTGAATAATTATTGTGAAAAGCTTAAAAAGGAAAATTGTGCACACAGTAACCAAGGGGAAGAGGCATAGTGCGGGATGTACATATGAGGGGGGAAAAAATCATACAAAGACGTGTGAATGCGTGAGTGAGAGGAATACTGTAACGATGGATGAATGTTTCTGAATAAACGCCCCACAATGATGTGCTTGGGAAAAAGAAAAAGAAAAAAAAAAAAAGAAAAAAAAAGAAGAAAGACAAACAGAAAGAAACCATACGAAACAGTCGTCAAGCTAAGTTCAACTGCCAGTGAAAACTAAACTAAACAAAAGCACGTTTACACCGATTGAAATTTTCCCATGAAACCAAACAAAACATTTGTGCAACGAAATCGATTTTTTAATTTTTTTTATTACCGTACGCGTCAGGAAACGAACATTTGTGTTGTTCCTGTTTTCTTTTTCTTTTTTCTTCTTCTTTTTTTTTCTTTTTCTTTTTGGCGGGGGAGGGCAGAACTAAGCGTTTCGCTTGCGACAAAGGTTGCACTTTAAAGACAGGCACAACCGTTGGCACGGAGAGTGCGGAGAGACCCATGAAATAATGATACAGGCACACAGCACACAGCCCATTGTCTCCGACTGTCGGTGGCACGGCGCAGGGCAGGCAGGCAGTCAGTCGTGCACGCTGTTCTCTGCCTGTTCTCTGCCTGTTCTCTGCCTGGCCTTCGCACATCTCCGCTTCCTTGTCACTCCTCAGGAACCGACCTGGGAGCCGTTAGAGTGAATAATTAATGAACGCAATCAGGGCCAGGGAAGATAATGGCCGATTTCTTTTCAGGTGACGGGAAAGGATACTACGACAAACACAAAGATCTCGACATTATAGCCTCTTTTTCTTTCTTTCTTTTTTCTTCTTTTTTCGTGGCTTCCCCACTCCGTTCTTTTCTTTCCACATCTCTGGAAGCTCCTCCCTCCTCCCTCTCTCCCTGCCCCTCCACTCTCCCCCTTTTATCTCTCCACTCATCTCCCTGTCGCTCCCAGCCTCCCGTGTATCAACATTAGTTCATCCTCTCCTCCTCCGCCTTTCCCTGTGCGGGTTAATTTAAGGCATCGGGTTTTGTTCTGTTTAATGAATAATCCGACTTAACTCCCTTAGCGGTTTGCTTCTCTCCCCTCCTCTTCTCCTTGTCCGGCTGTGGTGTGTTTTGTGTGTCAAACGTTTATCATGCTGGCTCCACTGTGACACATGCTACTGACACACTAGACGTTTAATTATGTATGTGTGTGGTGTGTGTCATGTATATGTATGTATGTAATATTAATAATCCTTCTATCCAATAATGTGTGTATCCCAATATGTAATAATATGTAATAATAATATGTAATGTGTAACAATAATGAGAGAAGTGTGTAGTGTGGTGGTGTGGTGTGTGTCTGTGTGTGTGTGTGTGTGAGAAGGGGTTATGTGGTGTAGTGTGTGTGTGTGTGTGTGTGTGTGTGTGTGTGTGTGTGTGTGTGTTTATGTCAATGCAATCAAGTTTGTGTGTGTGGTATTGTGTGTGTGTGTGTGTGTGTGTGTGTGTGTGTGTGTGTGTGTGTGTGTGTGTGAAAGTGTGTAATTGTAGTGTGTGTGTGTGTGTGTGTGTGTGTGTGTGTTGGGTGTGTGGTTGTGTTTTTGGTGGGGGTTGGTGTGGTTGGTGGTTTTTTTGTGTGTGTGTGTGTTGTGTGGTGTGTTTTGTGTGTTTTTTTTGTGTTTGTGTTGTGTGTGTGGGGTTTTTTGGGGGTTTGTGTGTTGTGTGGTTTTTTGGGGTGTGTTGTTGTTGTTGGTTGGGGTTTTTTTGTGTTGGCCCCCCCCAAACTCATCTCCCGTCTTTTTCGTTGTTTTTGGGGGGGTAAAATTGGTGTGTGCGTGGTGGTGGGGGAAATGTGGGGGGAGTGCGTGCGTCGTGCTACAAATTTTGGGGTGCGTGCGTGTGTGGGGGTGGTGTGTGTGTGTGTGTGGTGGTGTTGGGTGTGTGTGGTGTGTGTGGTGTGTGTGTGTGGTGTGTGTGTGGTGTTTGGGGTTTTGGGTTTTTGTTTTTGTTGAAGTTGAAAAGGGTTATGCTTGTGCTCTGCAAAAAAATTTTTTTTTTTTTGGTTTTTTTTTTTATTATCCACCCCCCACACACACACACACCCCCCACACACACACACACAAAACACACACACACACCCCACACCCGCGCGCGCGCGCAAAAAGCTTTTTTTTTTTAGAAAGGGAAAACTGAGCAAACTCTTTCTTTCTGTTTCTCAGTGAGATTTCGGACAAAGACAAACCGTTAGACTGCACGGAAACGCTGGGGAAAAAAGTGATTTGATTTATGTTCAGGACTGCGTTAGCTGTCACCTACACAGCTTTAGATTTTTATGATTTCGTTTTGGTTTTTAGGTCGTGAGAATTTGCCAGTTTTTAGCGGCACATTGACAGAAAGATCTGTTCACGCTTTGGCTGTTTTGGCAAGCTTTCCGGATTTGCCGTTTTTCTCCTTTATCAGAGTACCGACAGAAAGCTGATTTGCTGGCGCCTTAGTTATTTTTGAGAAGGGGGGGGGGCGGGTGTGTGTAGGGATGGTAGAGTGGGGTGGGGGTGAGTGGGAGGGAGGGGGGGGGGGGGAGGGGGGGGGGGGTAGAGGGGAGAGGGGAGGGATTGAATGTTGTTATTGGCGGAGTAATCGGATCAGCATGTACGGGTTTTATTTGTTGTTGTTTCCTGTTCAAAGGATGGCTGGTCACACGTTCCCCGTTTGTTCTGCCAGTCGTGGTACCGTGGGTGTGCCGTTCATATTTATAATCGCTTGAAAAACAACAACAAAAACAACGAAAAGGCGAACAAATAAATAAACAGAGACTAAACCACACTGAGCTGTGAATAATAATAATAATAATAATAAAGAGGATTTCTAGAGCGCCCATCTACCACACAAGGTGGCAGCACAGGGCGCTTTACAATAACACTAAACACACACACACACACACACACACACACACACACACAAACACACAACACACACACACACACACACACACACACACACCACACCACACACACCACACACACCACACAACACACACACACACACACACACACCACACACACACACACACACACACACCACAGCCAGGGAGGTGCGTGTGTGTAGTGTGTGTGTGTTGTGTGTGTGGTGTGTGTGTGTGTGTGTGTGTGTGTGTGTGTGTGTGTGTGTGTTGTGTGTGGTGTGTGTGTGTGGTGTTGTGTGTGTGTGTGGTGTGTGTGTGTGGTGTGTGGTGTGTGTGTGTGTGTGTGTGTGTGTGTGTAGTGTGTGTGTGCGTGTGTGTGTGGTGTATGCGCGCGCGCGGGACGTGTACGTCGCAAGTGGGCTTGTGCGCGTGTGTGTGTCAGTTGTAATTAGTGCAAGTATGGAGTGGGGGGGGTGGGGGGGGAGAGGAGAGACAGGCAGACAGACAGACAGAGAGACGGATGGACTGACAGTAAGACAGATATGACAGAGACAGAAAGGATTGTTTCTACAGGACTGACTCCACAGACCAACCCGCACACAGATGACGGTTTGTGCCTAAGTCCGTTCCTTCCAACTATGGCATCCATGTTTCCGTCTCGCACCCCATTACATCTCACCAGCTTAGATAGGAACAACCACCAACGTTTGTTCAAACTGCAGGCCAGACGACCGACTGATCGGAATGATTGCCATCATGCACCGTAACCGTCCGTCCAACAGCGGACACTTCTGACCAAGCCACCAACCAAGGCTAAAATGCACCTCTGGTGGAGTCACGTACCTTGTATCCACTGACACGCATGCCAGGTGAGAGTTACCGTAGGAGACTTAGGTCTGGGTTGTTGTGCTTGTGTGACGTCTTTCGAGGGCTGATCAACTCCCTTGTGTGCCGAATCAACCAAGGCAAAACCAACCAACCACAGTAACAATTTTAATACGATAACCGTGTGCAGCTTCCCAAGAAAAATGAAAAAAAAATCATCGAACTTTCTTTTATCCGTCCTTGGGCATAATCATAATAATGATTTATTTTATTAAGCGCCAGGACAAGCTTTCAGCGCTGTGCAAAGCAGGGCGTCATCAAATAATGATGACACGCATCATAACAAAAATTAAGACACACATCGGTAAATTAATGTATGCTATGAATTACTTAAATTAGCCTGAAACAAACTATTAAAAATGGTAAAGGCACAAATACAATAGAAACGCAAAAGAACTATAGTATCCATAATAAATGCATAGGATGAACGTTTGCCTTTGCAATCGCTCAAATTCCACACACACAAAAAGGAACAATTAAACAATTCAACATAACAAAGGTAAAAGTATACAAATAGAATTAAACGGAGTAAAACAATACATAACGATCGCTTTTATGTAACGCAGACTCGCTGCGTTTTTGTCGCATGCGACTCTGAATGAGTGTGTATGTGTAGCACGTTTCTGAATATCCACCCAGGTTGTGTACTTGCTTACAGCGCTGTTGGTTGTTACATGGCTGGTGCCACGCGAAGCTGCTGCCGTCTCGGCGCACGTTCTGTGTACACCGTGCAACCATGCA
>JABMCL010002585.1:65000-72500 GCA_018857735.1 Alviniconcha marisindica
AGCTGCGCGTGCCGTTACACTGTCGCCTAGCCCCTCACCCAGCCAGCCACCCACAGTGTCCTGCTGCTGACGATGCTGTGTACCTTGGCCAGATGAAGTGAAAAAGCGGGGGCGGGGGGGGGGGGGGGGGGGGGGGGGGCTGAAGACAGGGAGGTAGGAGAGGGGATGGGGTGGGGGGGGGGGGGGGGGGGGTGAATCAATGGACAATAAGAGAAATGGCACAGTCAGGTGGTAGTCCTCGTCATACTCAACCGGTCCCCTGACGGTCCCCCTAGCATGCATGACATGCCGTGCCGTGTCATGTCTTTGTCATGCCATGTTGTTTCACGTCATGTTATTTCTCGTCATTTCGTGTCCTGTCATGTTATTTCACGTCAGGTCTTGTTATTTTACGCCGTGTCACGTCACGTCCGGCCGTGTTATTTCACGGTCATGTCATGTCACGTCATCTTATTTCACGTCATGTCATATCATGTTGTTTCTCGTCATTTGATGTCCTGTCAAGTCATGTTATTTCACGTCGGGTCTTGTTATTTTACGCCGTGTCACGTCACGTCCGGCCATGTTATTTCACGTCATGCCATGTCACGTCATCTTATTTTCACGTCATGTCATATCATGTTGTTTCTCGTCATTTGATGTCCTGTCAAGTCATGTTATTTCACGTCATGTCATGTTATTTCACGTCATGCCATGCCACGTCATGTTATTTCACGTCATGCCATGTTACGTCATGTTATTTCACGTCATGTCATGTTCACGCCACGCAGCCAGCGACGGTAGATGGCGCTGGGAGCCGTAGCCTTCTGCGCGACGACGTCAACGGGGAATAATTGGGGGGGGGGGGGGGATGCGGGGGGGGGGGGGGGGGGGGGGGGGGGGGCTTAACTCGTCGGGCAACAAGACGTGGAGATGGGTGACAGCCACGTAATAGAGATAGTGGGCTGTGTGCACCAACTTGGAGACACAGCACTTGACAGTGTACACTATTATTAATATTATTATTATTATTACTATTATTATTATTATTATTGCAACGGGTGTGATGTCCAGGGCAGAATCTTGATCCTAATCTTAATCACCCCCTCCACCCATCCCCACCCACACACACGCGCGCACACACTCACACACACACACACACACACACACACACACACACACACACACACACACAACCTACTCCCCGTTTCCTTTTTTGCTCAACTGGGTTGCCAAGGATGATGGGATAGGAAATAAATCAACTTCAAGACGGTCCACTCAACAGGGGTCTTTACGGTGTGATTCTGTTTCTAGTCACAGGTTTTTACGATGTGTTTCTGCCTCGAGTCACTGGTCCGCACAGTGTGTTTCTGCATCCAGTCACTGGTGTTTACGGTGTGTTTCTGCATCCAGTCACTGGTCTTTACGGTGTGTTTCTGCATCCAGTCACTGGTCTTTACGGTGTGATTCTGTCTCTAGTCACTGGTTTTTACGGTGTGTTCCTGTCTCGAGTCACTGGTCTTTACGGTGTGTTCCTGTCTCGAGTCACTGGTCTTTACGGTGTGTTCCTGTCTCGAGTCACTGGCCTTTACGGTGTGTTCCTGTCTCGAGTCACTGGCCTTTACGGTGTGTTCCTGTCTCGAGTCACTGGTCTTTACGGTGTGTTCCTGTCTCGAGTCACTGGTCTTTACGGTGTGTTCCTGTCTCGAGTCACTGGTCTTTACGGTGTGTTTCTGTCTCGAGTCACTGGTCTTTACGGTGTGTTTCTGCCTCCAGTCACTGGTCTTTACGGTGTGTTTCTGTCTCGAGTCACTGGTTTTTACGGTGTGTTTCTGCCTCGAGTCGCTGGTCTTTACGGTGTGTTTCTGTCTCGAGTCACCGGTCTTTACGGTGTGTTTCTGTCTCGAGTCACTGACCTTTACGGTGTGTTTCTGTCTCGAGTCACTGACCTTTACGGTCTGTCTTACCTATGAACTTCAAGACCTGTGCTAATTCCCTGAAATGTGTGTGTGTGTGTGTGTGTGTGTGTGTGTGTGTGTGTGTGTGTGTGTGTGCGTGCGTGTGTGCGTGCGTGCGTGCGTGCGTGCGGGCGGGCGTGCGTGCGTGCGTGTGTGTGTGTGTGTGTGAGAGAGAGAGAGAGAGAGAGAGAGAGAGAGATTTCGTATTGTGAATATACAATAGATACCCCCAGCCCACCCCCAACACTGCGCCGCAAACGGATGTCTCGGCCAGTGCGCCCCCCCATCACCGGCAGGGGCGGTGGGTTTGGGGGGGGGGGGGGGGGGTCCGGGCCGTGTTCCTAATCAGGTTTCCAGCCCACCAGTGCCTGGCCAGGAGCACCTCGGAAAAGACCAGCTGGAGGGCCTTGTCACAGAGAGGAGAGAGGGTGGGGGGGGGGGGAGAGACGGACAGACAGAGACAGAAACAGAGAGACAGACAGACAGAGTCACAGGAGAGAAAGAGAGAGACAGAGAGACAGACGGAGAGACAGACAATCAGAGAGAGAGGCAGACAGACAGAGACAGAGACACAGGAGAGAAAGAGAGAGACCGAGACAGAGACAGACAGACAGACAGACAGAGACAGACAGACAGACAGAGACACACAGAGAGAAAGAGAGAGACAGAGAGAGAGAGACACAGAACACAGAGAGAGACAGAGACAGAGAGAAAGACAGACAGACAGACAGAGACAGGGAGAAAGAGAGAGACAGACAGAGAGAGAGAGAGCTCAGGTCTGTCTCAACACAAGCCGCCACTGTTGCAGTGCTGACCTCGGCAGTCTTCGGTCGCCGGAATCTGCACGTTTCGGCAGAGCCGCATACTTATTTAATAATAATTATTATTATTATGTTAATAATTAATGTATCAACGCGCAAAATCTTGTGCGTACTACTTTAAGCGCGTGCGCGCAATCACACACACACACACACACACACACTCACATAGGCACCGGCACACACAAGTATACTGACTGTACCAAAATAAATTTACAAACAACTTAAACTGACGGACAGCAAGATATTTTCAGACAGAGGAAGACAGCAGCGCGGAACGAAAAACATGGCATCTTAAAAAGTTATTCACCTAACACATCACTTCTTGAAGACTAAAATAATACTATTTTTTTAAGGTTTGTTGTTGCTTTGTTGCAGTCCATTCACGTATAGGTTGTGGTTGTTATCATGAATTCGCCTTGATGAAACCGGCCTGGTTGACTGGGTGTACAAAAAACACCCCAGGTTACTTCTTTACGTTGTTATAATGCAAGGACACTGCCACTCTTGGCATTGGTTGAGGATGCTGAGGTTGATGTAGAGCTTAGTGTCCTCGGATGTCGGTTGACATATTAGGGACAAACTGTGACCAAACTGTGACCAGTGACTAAGCATGGTTTAATGTTGCTTTACGTCCACAGAAACCATAAGGCTCATTAGGACGGGGAGCCCAGGACGGCCACCTCGACTTTCACACAGCTCCTGAACACTATTGAGTTCCGGTTGAGGGTGTACTTCTGGTGGAGTTTATGTACCTTGTATTTACACGCATGCCAGGTGGGAGTTACCGTAGGTGGCTCGGGTCTTTGTTGTTGTACTTGTGTTACGTATTTACACGCATGTCAGGTGAGAGTTACCGTAGGCGGCTCGGGTCTTTGTTGTTGTACTTTGGTTACGTATTTACACGCATGTCAGGTGAGAGTTACCGTAGGTGGCTCGGGTCTTTGTTGTTGTACCTTGGTTACGTATTTACCCCAGCGGGTAGATACCTCCCTTGTTTTTGTTGATTTGGTTTAGTATTTCGAGCGCTGACAAACTTTTTTACGATTCTTGGTTCGACTAGTTTCGGTGCTGAAAATGCGCTTTTATATAATTTATATATAATATATATTATATATATATATAAATATAGAGAGAGAGAGAGAAGAGAGAGAGAGAGAGAGAGAGAGAGAGAGAGAGAGAGAGAGAGAGAGATGCTGCTTTACTCCCATCGCCCTTTCATCCTAGCTGGCATTTATACAGAGAGAGAGAGAGAGAGAGAGAGAGAGAGAGAGAGAGAGAGAGAGAGAGTTGCCCATTATATATATCCAGAATGTGTGTGTGTGTTGTTGTTGTTGTTTTTCAGCGATAGAATGATGTCAGCAGGCTGCAGGTCTAAGGATTGTGACAACGAAGGCCAATGATACCTGTCAGTCGCTTCATTATAGCCTACCCCCAGCACCACCACCACCCTCACCACTACCACTACCACCCTCTCTCCACGCGACAAGTGCTGTCGACGCCACCGTCGCCTGTCTCGTGTCGGCGCGCGCGCCGAAGACGCCACGGCGTTGCCCATAGCAACGCCTAGGTCCTAGCAACCGTTTGTGTCGTCAAGCGGTGCATGCTAAGCCACCATTAACTTTCTTCTTCTTCCTCCTCTCTCTCTCTCCCTCTCTCTCTCTCTCTCTCTCTCTCTCTGTATATAAATGGCAGCTAGGATGAAAGGGCGATGGGAGTAAAGCAGCATTCCTCTTTCTCTCTCTCCCTCTCTCTCTCTCTCTCTCTCTCTCTCTCTCTCTCTCTGTATGTGTGTGTGTGTGAGTGTGTGTGTATAAATGTATAAATGGCAGCTAGGATGAAAGGGCTATGGGAGTAAAGCAGCATCTCTCTCTCTCTCTCTCTCTCTCTCTCTCTCTCTCTCTCTCTCTCTCTCTCTCTCTCTCTGTGTTTGTGTGTGTGTTTGTGTGTATAAATGGCAGCTAGGATGAAAGGGCGATGGGGTAAAGCAGCATTTTCTTGTCCTTTTTTGGTGTGAGTGTGTGTTGTGTGTGTGTGTGTGTTGGGGTGGGTGTGTGTGTGTGTGTGTGTGGTGTGTGGTGGTGTGTGTGTTGTGTGTGTGTGTGTGTGGGTGTGGGTGGTGTGTGTGTGTGTGTGTGTGTGTGTGTGTGTGTGTGGTGGTGAGTGGGTGTGTGTGTGTGTGTGTGTGTGTGTGTGTGTGTGTGTGTGTGGAGGTGTTGTGTGTGTGTGTGTGTGTGTGTGGTGTGTTGTGTGTGTGAGTGGTGTGTGTGTGTGTGTGGGGGTGTTTTGTGTGTGGTGGTGAGTTGTGTGTTTTGTTGGTTTTCCCCACACAGCTTTTGTGGGTCAGTTTTGGAGTGAGAGGATAAATCTCGAGGCGGAAAAAGGGGGGGAAGAAGAAGAGGAGAGAGAGATGGGAAATGTGGGGGTGGGGTGCGGGTGGAGGTAGGTAGGGTAGGGTAGGGTAGGGGGGGGGGTGGGGGGGGTGGAGCGAAAGGGGAGTACCCCGCTGTCTCCGGTCGTGATCTGGTGGGGCCTCGGGTAGCGAGGAAGGAAATGTCAGTTGAAAGGGCGGACTTTCGGTGAGGAAAAAGGTCGCGTGGACTGACTGCAGCTCGTGGACACACACAGTTCATTCCAGTGCACGGCGGCTCGTCTCAACTAGGACGAGCCCCGCGCTCGAGAAAGCCCATCTGCGCTCCACCCAGTCCCGTCTCCCGCGGACGGTTGGTCTAGACTTAAGTTTATTTGCACGTCTTAAACATACCCGTCGTAAACATACAGGTAACAGGCGAGCACGTGCAAGGAATCCAAAAGCATCATGCATACGTATAAGTAAGCGTAACCTATGAGACGGCGAATTCAACTGGCATATTATGCGATACGTCTCCAGTGCCAGTGGCGAAATAAAACAGCAGATTATTACACAGAAAAAGCCGAAGGCCCATATGTTTTCAGTTCAGTTCAGTTCAAGATGGTATCTGCGCGCTCGGAAAAAAAACCATATGCGCTCCACCCATTCTCTCAGAAGTTTCCCCGGCGTTGCCTTTAAAACACTTCCAATGTTCATCTGATTGACGACGGCCCTCTCTCGTCCTTTCAAGGAAGATCGTCTAGCGCTTCTCTTTCCTCGCCTCTCTCCTCCAGGCGATCGATGGTGTGACGTCATTGGCTTTGTGCCCGCAGGAAATGTCTCAAGCTCCTCAACACTGCATATCAACCGAGACCCAAACCACGTGTGGGGGTTGCTTTGCCGGCCAGTCTATCTGCTCGGTCATTTCCCTTCAGTCCGGCATGTCCAGGGCAGTACATCCGAGTTTCCGAAGGTGCATGTCGGCCGTTGACACAAGCCAGTCTGTGCTTCCCATTGCCAATAATATGTAAGGTTTGTTGTTGTTGTTGGGTTGGTGGTGGTGGTGGTGGTGGGGGTGGGGGGGGGGGGGGGGGGTGCGCGCGCGGTGGGGTTGTGTGTGTGTGTGTGTGTGTGTGTGTGTGTGTGTGTGTGCGGTTTTTATTTCAATTATTTTTTAAAGTTTGCTGTTGCTTTGATGCAATTTACTGACGTTACTATGTTGTAATCTTGATCACCTTAAGATCAGCTTAATATCACATACTTATTTGAAAAAGGCTTTAAAAAAAAAGGAAGAAGCAAAAGAAAAAATGAAATCTCAGTTTTTTAAAATACATGCGACATAATTTTTGCTACGGTACTTTTTTTTAAATCTGGAGCAAGCCCAATCAAGCGATACCCAGATTACAAAGGCAGAATCGAAACACACGAAAAGTTCAAAAGAACGTTAGTTATTAGGACAAGACAAAATAATACAAGCAAAATACAGACAAGACAAAATCTTCTCCTAATAAATAGCATTCTTTTGAACCTTTTATGTGTTTGGATTTTGTTTTACAACGCTAGCAGTCGTTCTTGTTTCGGATATTTTTAAACAAAGGCAGAAACTAGTGGTGTCTGCGATATAGGTGCTTCTCAGCTGCTGAGAACAGGCAGCAGTGTTAGCTGATGTTTTACTTGCTTAACTGGCAAACATCGGAAAACAGAGAACAGGCAGCAATGTTAGCTGATGTTTTACTTGCTTAACTGGCAAACATCGGAAAACAGAGAACAGGCAGCAATGTTAGCTGATGTTTTACTTGCTTAACTGGCAAAAATCGGAAAACTGAGAACAGGCAGCAATGTTAGCTGATGTTTTACTTGCTTAACTGGCAAACATCGGAAAACAGAGAACAGGCAGCAATGTTAGCTGATGTTTTACTTGCTTAACTGGCAAACATCGGAAAACAGAGAACCCGGCAGCAATGTTAGCTGATGTTTTACTTGCTTAACTGGCAAAAATCGGAAAACAGAGACCAGGCAGCAATGTTAGCTGATGTTTTACTTGCTTAACTGGCAAAAATCGGAAAACAGAGACCAGGCAGCAATGTTAGCTGATGTTTTACTTGCTTAACTGGCAAAAATCGGAAAACAGAGAACAGGCAGCAATGTTAGCTGATGTTTTACTTGCTTAACTGGCAAAAATCGGAAAACAGAGAACAGGCAGCAATGTTAGCTGATGTTTTACTTGCTTAACTGGCAAACATCGGAAAACAGAGAACAGGCAGCAATGTTAGCTGATGTTTTACTTGCTTAACTGGCAAAAATCGGAAAACTGAGAACAGGCAGCAATGTTAGCTGATGTTTTACTTGCTTAACTGGCAAACATCGGAAAACAGAGAACAGGCAGCAATGTTAG
>JABMCL010002585.1:77500-85000 GCA_018857735.1 Alviniconcha marisindica
TGTGTGGTGTGTGTGTGGTGTGTGTTGTGGTGCGTGTGTCGTGCGTGTGTGGCGTGCGTGTGGGTATGTGTGTGGTATGTTGTGTGCGTGTGCGTGTGTGTGCGTGTGTTTGCGTATGTGTGTGCATGCGTGTGTGCGTGTGTGTAGTGGTGTGTGGTATCTGTGTGTGTGTGTGGGGGTGTGTGTGTGTGTGGGTGTGTGTGTGTGGTGTGGGGTGTGTGATGTGTGTGTGTGTGGGGTGTCGTCGTGCGCGCGCGCGCACGATCTGAACACGCGCGTTTCAACAACATATTATCTTATTACACTAAAATTCCATTACAGGGATACACACATACATACGGGCATCGATTATACGAGACCCAAACACACCAGCTCTGCATACTGACCTGGAAAAAAGCGTACGCAGCCTTTGCTAAAATTTCGATCTTTTGCCAAAGTCGTTTTTTCTCCCTCTCCCACAAAATCAGTCAACCGTCTGTCTCACATTCCCTGCCCTGATGAGAAAGAATACAATCCGTTGCTACAAAAATAAAATAAATGAATAAGAAGCAATGGACTTGTCAACGTAACCGGGTGGTAAAAATCATGCGTGTCAGGCTGAAAAATGGCGTGTCTAATGCCATCGTGCATTGAGCATTATTTTCCACAGGACATGCACCCCGACCTCTTTCTCGTGGGGGCTGGGGGGGGGGGGGGGGGGGGGGGGGGGGGGGTAGGAGGGGTAGGAGGCATCAGCTTAAGGAAAGAGGCTGGGGGTCATGAGGTATCAGTTCGGGGGGAGGGCGGGGTGGGGCATGAGATATCAGCTCCTTGGAGGTCATGAGGTATCAGCTCCTGGGAGGTCATAAGGTATCAGTCAGCTCCTGGGAGGTCATGAAGCATCAGCTCCTGGGAGGTCATAAGGTATCAGTCAGCTCCTGGGAGGTCATGAAGCATCAGCTCCTGGGAGGTCATGAGGTATCAGCTCCTGGGAGGTCATAAGGTATCAGTCAGCTCCTGGGAGGTCATAAGGTATCAATCAGCTCCTGGGAGGTCATAAGGTATCAGCTCCTGGGAGGTCATAAGGTATCAGTCAGCTCCTGGGAGGTCATAAGGTATCAATCAGCTCCTGGGAGGTCATAAGGTATCAGCTCCTGGGAGGTCATGAGTTATCAGCTCCTGGGAGGTCATGAGTTATCAGCTCCTAGCAGGTCATGAGGTATCGGCTCCTGGGAGGTCATGAGTTATCAGCTCCTGTGAGGTCATAAGGTATCAGCTCCTGGGAGGTCATAAGGTATCAGCTCCTATGAGGTCATAAGGTATCAGATCCTGGGAGGTCATAAGGTATCATCACCTTGGAGGTCATGAGGTATCATCACCTTGGAGGTCATGAGGTATCAGCTCCTGGGAGGAGTCGGGGGGTCATGAGGTATCAGCTCCTGGGAGGAGTCGGGGGGTCATGAGGTATCTGCTCGGGGGTGGTCGATGGTGTTGGGGGGGGGGGGTGGAGATATCAGCTGCTGTTGTGTCATGAGGTATCAGCTCCTGTTATGGGGGGTCATGAGGCATCAGCTCCTGAGTGGGTCGGTGGGGCGGGGGATTCCCTGATAGTCCGTACGGTCTCTTTGGACGTAATGCAACATTGAGAAGAAGAGGAATGTGTGAAGGTAGCCAGAAAAACATTGATTGCCTTCTGAAATTAATACTGCAGCCAACGGTAGACAATAGTCAATGAATATCCCACCCCCCCACCCCCACATGCCCCTCCTCCCCCCCCCCCTTTTGAAAGAACACCAGCACCCACCCCCTCCACGCCCCCGAAAAATCAAACAAAATCAGGTGTGCAGAGAGAACACGACAGCCGCGTCCTGTGGGTGTGTTCTGTAGCATAATGAAGGCCTAGCATTGTAGGTTACCTGATGACTCAAAGCACTGATGACGCGAAAATGATGACCGCGATCGACATTATGGAAAGGAGAGAACAACTACTTCAGCGGCCGTCTAGTGAAGCGGCGTTGTGTAAAATCCTTTGTACCACGTAGCGGACAACGACTGTAATGGACGAGAGAAGAGAGAGAGAGAGAGGAGAGAGAGAGAGACCAGAGACAGAGACAGAGACAGAGACAGAGACAGACAGACAGTACAGACAGACAGACAGACAGGACATACAGATGGGGACAGAGAGAGACAGAGAGAGACAGATAGACAGACAGAGAGAGACAGACAGAGAGAGACAGAGACCACAGAGAGACAGACAGAGACAGAGACAGACAGACAGACAGAGAGACAGAGACAGTCAGAGAGACAGAGAGAGAGAGACAGAGAGACAGACATAGACAGAAACAGAGAGAGACAGAGACACAGAGAGACAGACAGAGACAGAGACAGACAGACAGACAGACAGACAGACAGACAGACAGAGACAGTCAGAGAGACAGAGAGAGAGAGACAGAGAGACAGACATAGACAGAAACAGAGACAGACAGACAGACAGAGACAGTCAGAGACAGACAGACAGACAGACAGACAGACAGACAGACAGACAGACAGACAGACAGACAGACAGACAGAGAGTTTGACGGATTATTGTTGCAGACGATAATCCATAACAATCCATGACAACGGGGTTGAACCAGTTAATTCAAAACCGCACTTGCAAGTAGGCACAAATTAAACCAGAACGAAAATACAAAGACGAGAGAGAGACAGACAGACAGACAGAGACAGAAACAGAGACAGAAAGACAGAGACCGAAAGACAGAGACAGACAGACAAAAGACAGACAGACAGACAGAGAGAGAGAGACAGAGAAAAGAGAGACAGAAAAGAGACGAAAAAAGAGAGAAAAGACAAAAGAAAAGACAGAGAGACAAAAGAAAAAAAACAGAGACAAAAAAAACAAAAACAGACAGAGTTTGACGGATTATTTTTGCAGACGATAATCCATAACAAGCCAGACAGACACAGACACAGAAGAAGGGGGAAAAAAAAAACAGAAAACAGAGACAGACCAGAAGAGAGAAAGACAGAGAGAGACAGAGAAAAAAAACCAGAAAAAACAGAAACAAGACAAAAACAGAAAAAGACAGAAAAATTTGACGGATTTTTTTTCGACGATAACCCCCAAAACCCTGGACAACAGTTAAACCAGTTCATTAAAACCGCTTTTGCACTCGTAGACACAAAAAAAACCAGACAAAATACAAAAGAGAGAGAGAGAGAGAGAGAGAGAGAGAGAGAGAGAAGAAGAAAAAGGAAAGAACAGACAGACGAACAGACAGACAGACAGACAGACAAAACAGACAGACAGACAGACAGACAGACAGAGAAAACAGACGAACAGAGAGGTAGACAGACAGACAGAGCAAAGACAGAAAAAGACAAAAGACAGGAAGAGAGACACAGACAGACGAGAAAAGGACAGAGAGAGAAGAGAGGGGGGAGGGAGAGGGAAGAGAGAGAGAGAGAGAGAGAGAGACTTGACAAGAGACAAGGACCGGGCCCTTCCCAAACAGGGTCATCGCAGACGATAGGGGGGGAGACAGACAGACAGACAATGACAGACAGACAACAGACAGACAGACAGACAGACAGAGGCAGACAGAACAGAGAAACAAAGACAGAGAGAAATAGAGAATTAAGCCATAGGACTCAAGAAGCCCCCACCCCACCCCACCTCACCCCCACCCCCATCCCGCCCCCTTCCAAACTTGACACTTTCCCGCTTTCCATTATTGGCAATAGCCGCCGTCCCTGCATGAAAATTGGCCGTCTCCAATCCGCGTTGACGCTGAAAGTATAGCCGATCATCTTATTCATCGGGGAAAGTTTAGGAACGACGAGAAAGGAAGGTCGCAAGAAACCCCACCTCAGCACAATTCCCACATCCCGCATCCCCATACAAAGACAATTTCCCCGCGACTGCGCATGTCCGGATCCCCCTGCGAAGGAATTCCCCGGATTGCGCATGTCCGGAACCCTATGCAGCGGCATTTCCCGGGGCTTCATGCGCATGCCCGGGTCCCGGCCGATGCCACTGTACTTCCTCCCACGAACGCGCGTGCCAGATCCGTGCAGAGTAGAGTTTTTCTCTCGCATGCGATGTCTCAATAAGGAAGCTATAAAACCCCAATCTTTACCCAAACCTACATAAAAAAAAGGATGTTAACCCCTCCACTGCCACGATGTCACTTGAAAGAGACGAACAAAAGTACGAAATTTGAAACCCTTACGCCTTTTCGCTTTCTTTTTCGCACTGGCATGTGAAAGGATCTTCATCAAAAGCGTATAGCACTGAAGGTAGATGTGTTACAGGACCGGGAAGCATACTGTTCGCAGGCGCGTCCGTGCATCTTTCAGCCCGGAAATTTTACAGGCTGGGGCAGTGAAGGGGTTAAAAACAGCCCAGTCCGGATGGAGCGCGGAGTGGTGTGTGGTAGAATGAGAGAAGGAGGAAGTTAGCAATCTGGTTTGTCGTGCTGAGCAGCATAAACAATGGGCTTGCCGGCATCGGGAAACGACGATGTCTGCAGAAAAAGCCAGCAAAGAACCCGCTGCCAGTAGCGATTTTGCTCTTACTCTTCCCCCCCCCATCCCCCCTCCCCCCAAAAAAAAAAAAGAAAAAGGTGGCAGACCGCCCGGCTTTCAAAAATGAATTCTTCCCAAGGACCCGCCACCAAGAGTGGAGCCAGCTTCCACAGTGGTACAGCAGAGCTCCTCCACCCGGGGTATCCACGCATTGGTGAAGACGCCCAGTGTCACGTACCCGCCGTCTGCTGTGTGTGTAGCTACCAGGGGCTGTGTGCAGATTTCGTTTCAGCGTTGCTTTTCGTCCACAGAAACCATCACCAGGTTTATTAGGGACGGGAGCCCAGGACGGCCACCTCGACTTTCACACAGCTCCTGAGCTCTGATGTGGCCCAGTTGCTGTCGTTAAAATGTTGCTTTACGTCCACGGAAACCGTAGGTTTATTAGGGACGGGGAGCCCAGGACGGCCACCTCGACTTTCACACAGCTACTGAGCTGTGAGTGTGTAGGTATAGTCAGTTAAACCCATTTTAAAGGACAGCTTAACGGAGGGGACCAAAAGTACCATGCATACATGCGTGCCGCAACTTTCACTGGACCAGTGATTAATGACTCTCCGCGTTGTGAACCTGGCCCGGGATTGGGACCGAAAAGGAGGAGACTGGAGTTTATCCGACACTGAAACAAGGCTAGAACTGGAGTTTATCCGACACTGAAACAAGGCTAGAACTGTTGCCAGACACAAATCACAAGCCAGGAGTGTACGAAATAGTGGCGCGGAGTCGCCTTTCAGTACCTTGGCAAGGCCTGAACAACATCACTTTTACAGGCTTAACAGCTTAAGCCCCTTCCCAGCCAACAAGAAAAAGCTCTGAGGTAGAGCGCGGGACTTGTGACAGAATGTCGCGGATTCTACCCCCGGTAGGAAGGAGCGGCGGGAGAATAGTTTTCTCCTCCGGAGTAAATTTTTCTGCGCTGAGTCTTATCGGTATCCCCCCCCCCACCCCTCCCGGGTTACTGCCACACACGCACACATCCTCTCGGTCTCCGTGTGAACTAATGCTTTTTGATATAAAGAAGCTGGACACCCACGCGGAACAAGAATACGAGCCTGGAACAGTGTTACGTAGTTCGTGTCGTCACCAGCAAGAAGAATGACGTAAAGATCAGGTTAACACACACAGTAGCGTGCACCGCCGTCCATGACGAATAAGACTACAATGCATTCGATGGCCTGCAATCATTCAGACGTAATATGGAGAGGAAAAAAGAGAAAGAGAGAGAGAGAGAGAACTCGAACTAAAAACTTATTTTACAAGGATTGTAGTTGAGAGAGAGAGAGAGAGAGAGAGAGAGAGAGAGAGAGAGAGGGAGAACTCGAAAACTTTGTTTTACAAAGATTGTGGTTGAGAGACAGAGAACTCGAACTCGAACCCGAAAACTTTATTTTACAAGGATTGTAGTTTAGGTTCAGTCAAAAACCTAACAACTAGTCCTTGCTAAGCTACTGATGAATAGATATCAGGCATTTATATATATATATATGATGATGATGATGATGATGATTGCTTTTATATAGCGCTATTCTCCGCTCTCGAGCAGACTCACTGCTCTCGCATGTGATTCTACACGAGTGACTAGCTTATTTTATAGCGCGTTTTTTTTAATATCCACCGAAGTGGTGTGCTTACAGCGCTGGCATGGCTGGTGCCACTTGAATCGGCTGCCGTCTCGGCGCGTTCTGTGAAATGAGTGAGTGAAACGTTATACACGAGAATTTCCACACAAAACATAGCGTGCTGACAGCGCCAGATGAACACATGTCATACGTCATTCAGTGACTAGCTATATGGTGAGCATATTATGAGCAAATGAAGCAGCAGAACATCTGATCAGTTCATATGACTAGTATCGGACACAGAGAGAGAGAGAGAGAGAGAGAGAGAGAGAGAGAGAGAGAGAGAGAGAGAGAGAGAACTCGAAAAGCTTTATTTGACAAAGATTGTGGTTGAGAGAGAGAGAGAGAGAGAGGGAAGGGGGAAATAAAAAGTTTAATTTGATTTCGAGCAAATTACTTGTATCGTGAAAAGATGTATTAGCCAAGAAATGAGGCGAACGGAATAAAATAGGGAGTGGGAGTGGATGAAAAATGGGGTCCTGGGTGGGGAAGGGGGGGGGGAGGGAAGGGGGGAGAGGGAAGGAGTTGTCACGACAAAAATACAAAAACGAATCGTGAAAAATCGGCAGCTTGTGGGTTTGTGAAAGTAAAAATAACATTGGGAGGGGGGGGGGAGGGGGGGAGGAATATGTAAAGCTTGTTCACTAATGTGCAATTTGTCACCCGATAACCTGCAGTCACCCCTGAGGTTGAGTTGTGTAATGCGTTCGCCACACGCAATGAAATCGTTTTTTAATATCCTTTTTTTATATCTCTCTTTCTTCCTGTCGTTCTTTCTTCTTCTCCGTCCATTCTCTGGCCATCAATCATGTGGGCGTGTCTGGCCTTTGAGCAAAGCTAGCATGAAACATTTCACCATTCAAGAAACTGCATGGAGCATTTTGCAGTCCAAATGGCCGTCCTGCCTGGAGAAAATACCCCGAAGCAGACTAGGCGGTGGCGGTGATCCACGCACACCTGGGGTGGTCTACACAGTCCGTGATTTAGCTGCTACCTCAAGTACCACCTTGGGTTCAGAGCAAGGAGTTCTTGGAATGAAAGTAAGGACATCTTGGGATAAAATTAGGACATCTTGCTTGGGATAAAAGTAAGGACATCTTGGGATGGAAGTAAGGACATCTTTTTGTTTGTCTTTTGTGTGTGTGTGTGTGGGTGGGGTGGGGGGGGGGGTCTAATATCACCTCGATGTGAACAGACATAAAATAAAATATTGATTGACTGATAAGGACATCTTGGGATGTAAGTAAGGACATCTGAGAGGGGGGAGAGATGGAAGGAACAAGAAGATAAGCCTAATGGTTTCAGTGTGTGTGTG
>JABMCL010002585.1:90000-102500 GCA_018857735.1 Alviniconcha marisindica
AGTTAAATCCATTGTTCACGCTGCACTATCGTAAACGGAACACACCTAAAACCCCGATCAGACCTCGTCAAGCTCCTGATTCCACCCGCCAATTGCCACCCGATTAGGCCTGGCCACGGCCGTAGTTGCAAGGACAGCCGTTCACACAAAGCTCGAAATAAATTGTCTGCAAACCCGGTGCCAGGGAGAAGACAAAAACACGCTCATATTGATCAGTGTAGGCGAACGCTAATCCGGCTTAAAACTAGGAATCGAATGAGAAGCGGGGTGTGTGTGTGGGGGGGGGGGGGGGAATGCACTGGCCGTTGCAAAAACAAAATCAATCGAGAAACAAATATGAGAAGAAGAAGAAGAAGAAGAAGAAGAAGTAGAAGAAGAAGAAGAAGAAGAAGAAGAAGAAGAAGAAGAAGAAGAGGAGGAGGAGGAAGAAGAAGAAGAAGAAAGGGAAAAAAGGAGGGGTGGAGGGAAATAAAACGATAAAGTTCAAAGTATGGAAAGCTCGATTTCTATTGGAAGCAAATCCGCGAGGACGAAAATGTTAGTTGGGATTAACAGGCTAAAGTGCACGACCGGAGTTTTGTGGAATTGAGTATCAGGGCTACTCTGTGTGCGTGCGTGCGTGCGTGCGTGTGTGCGTGTGTGTGTGCTTGTGTGCGCGCGTGCGTGCGTGCGTGCGTTGTGTGGGCGTTGTTGGGGTCTTTGTTTTGGGGTTTTGTTATTCTTTGGGTTTTTTGGTTGTTGTTTATTAATTTTTGAAGATACAAAAGTGTCAACTCCGCCACCAGTCTACACTTTTGCGCAGGACATGAAAAAACGAACACACACGTGACACATTCGGCTAGCTACACCCACTGACATATATATCTGTATGTGTAACAGGCTAGTGACGTCTATTGGCAAGCTTGCACTAGGCCCATTCCCGTGTCAATTTAGTCCAGGCGGGGATGCTTTTAGTGCGTAGGATGTTGGATGGGTCAAGGTGATAGTGGCCAGCGGAGTAGGCCGGCGGGGTTAATTAATTAATTTGTTGTAGATAATTCCTATAATTGCTTTTATTAGGACAGTAACTTTTACGAGGGGGTCCTCGGGAAGTGGCAATTTTATTTGATGTGATATGCACAGCTTGATGCATGGGATTTCTCATGTTTTTATCTATGAATGACTTTTACCAGGATGTTTATTTGCTGTTGTTGTAATTAAATGTTTTATGATTGGAGTGAATGTGTGATGAGTGTACTTGGCACCACAAAACATTCCTCGTGCAATCAGTGTACTGACACTTGGCAATAAAGTTGTATTGTATAAAGTTATATTGTATCGAGGCATCCATACTGATATACAGGCCAAAATACACACATACATCTTTATTGTCTCTGTTCAGAGAAATTTGCCTTCGTTCGTACTAACATATACACATATACGTACAACGCACTTCGGCCGATACGGCATTAAACACACAAAGAAGAAGAAGAAGAAGAAGAAGAAGAAGAAGAAGAAGAAGAAGAAGAAGAA
This sequence comes from Alviniconcha marisindica, assembly GCA_018857735.1. Lineage (NCBI taxonomy): Eukaryota > Metazoa > Mollusca > Gastropoda > Provannidae > Alviniconcha > Alviniconcha marisindica. The sequence continues at coordinate 91,513 of JABMCL010002585.1, forward strand.
GAAGAAGAAGAAGAAGAAGAAGAAGGAGGAGGAGGAGGAGGAGGAGGAGGAGGAGGAGAAGAAGAAGAAGAAGAAGGAGGAGGAAGAGGAGGAGGAGGAGGAGGAGGAGAAGAAGAAGAAGAAGAAGAAGAAGAAGAAGAAGAAGAAGAAGAAGGAGGAGGAGGAGGAGGAGGAGGAGGAGGAGGAAGAGGAGGAGGAGAAGAAGAAGAAGAAGAAGAAGAAGAAGAAGAAGTGGAAGAGAAGAAGAAGAAGAAGAACGAAGAAGAGGAAGAGAAGAAGAATGAAGTTGGAGGAGATGAAGAAGCAGAATGAGGAGTGGGAGAGGATGGAAGAAGATGATGAATGAGGAAGAGAAGAAGAAGGCGAAGAAGAAGAATGAGGAGGAGAAGGAGATGGAGGAAGAAGAAGCAGGAAGCGAAGAAGAACAAGAGCAAGAAGAACAAGGAGGAGGAGGAGGAGGAGGAAGAGAGAGAAAGAAACAAGAACATTGACAACGATAGCAACAGACAACAACAACAACAAAACAAAGCGCAGCATAAAAACACCGAAGAAAGAGCAAACGCCTGCTGACCGGGACACTCGGGACCTGTCTCCATGCTTGCAGACAGGGCCCAGCTAGAGAGAAAGGACTCAAGTCGACAGACACCAAGAGACAGGGCCCAGCTAGAGAGAAAGGACTCACGTCGACAGACACCAAGAGATAGGGCCCAGCTAGAAAGAAAGGACTCAAGTCTATAGACACCAAGAGACAGGGCCCAGCTAGAGAGAAAGGACTCAAGTCGATAGACACCAAGAGACAGGGCCCAGCTAGAAAGAAAGGACTCAAGTCGACAGATACCAAGAGACAGGGCCCAGCTAGAAAGAAAGGACTCAAGTCGACAGACACCAAGAGACAGGGCCCAGCTAAGGCAGAATAAGTAGAACAGAGAGAAAGGACTCAAGTCGATATATAGACACCAAAGAGCCTGGCAAACACACACACAACGCTTGCCAATCACAACTCGCTTTGATGCCAGGACAAAAGTGCTATCCCTGCAACCCCTACCCCCCCCCCCCCCCCCCCCTACAAACAACAGCAAATACAACAAAAGCAACCTCTACGAACAACAGCAACAACAACCCCTACGAGCAACAGCAACAGCAGCAACAACAACCCCCACGAACAACAGCAACAACAGCAACCCCGACAAACAACAGCAACAACAACAACAAACACCCATCCATACACCACCTCGCCATGGCTCCGAGACGAGATCGATACATCACCTCCCCAAGGCTCTACAAATAACATACTTCAAAAATCAATTCATCGGCCGCTCATCGATCGGGTCGATCAAACGCCGACTTCTGCCTCTCCTCTCCAAGCTAAGAAGCAATTAAAACAACGCATTCAAACACTCCGTCGGGAACCGTTTCGGGACACGTACGTATCATGATTATTACTGGCGGCGAAACCTGTTTCCTCTTTCGTTTTCGTTTTTCTTTCTTTTCTAACGAGACGTCAATTAAATTAGCTTGACCCAGTGAACAGGCTGGAAGGCGGGGTGGGGGTGGTGTTGGGGGGTTGGGGAAAAGGGCGGCGGTGGAAGCAGAAGTTGGAATGCCCCCACCTCCTTCCTCCTCAAGTCTATATCTGTCTGTACCCGCTCCCACCCCCTTGCGAATGTGTGTGTGTGTGTGTGTGTGTGTGTGTGTGTGTGTGTGTGTGTGTGTGTGTGTGTGTGTGTGTGTGTGTGTGTGTGGTGTGGTGTGGCGCGCGCGTATGTGCTGTGTGTGTGAGTGCGAGTGTGTGTGTTGTATGTGTGTAGCGCGCGCGAGTGTGTGTGTGTTGTGTGTGTGTGTGTGTGGGTGTGTGTGTGTGTCGCCGTGTGTGTGTGTCGCCGTGGTGTGTGTGTGTGTGTGTGTGTGTGTGTGTGTGTGTGTGTGTGGGGTGTGTGTGTGTGTGTGTGTGTGTGTGTGTGTGTGTGTGTGTGTGTGTCGCCGTGTGTGTGTGTCGCGTGTGTGTGTGTGTGTGTGTGTGTGTGTGTGTGTGTGTGTGTGTGTGTGTGTGTGTGTGTGTGTGTGTGTGTGTGTGTGTGTCGCCGTGTGTGTGTGAGTGCGTGCGTCCGTGCGTGCGTGCGTACGTGTGTCAGTGAATGCATGCGTGCGTGCGTGTGTGCGTGTGTGTGTGTGTGTGTGTGTGTGTGTGTGTGTGTGTGTGTGTGTGTCGCCGTGTGTGTGTGTGAGTGCGTGCGTCCGTGCGTGCATGCGTGCGTGTGTGCGTGTGTCAGTGCGTGCGTGCGTGCGTGCGTGCGTGCGTGCGTGCGTGCGTGTGTGTGTGTGTGTGTGAGCGCGCGTGTGCATGCGTGTGCCTGAAACATCCCCTCGATATCATCCTGGGGAAAAAGGACACAGAAACCCTGACATCAGCCCGATGCACCCCCTCAATATGAGCCCGAAATACTCCCTCGATATCAGCCCAAAACACCCCACAATATCATCCGGAAAAACAACAACCACCTTGATATCATATATATAAATCAGCCTGAAATCCTCTCTCGACATCAGCCCAGAACACCCCCTCGACATCAGCCCCAACTACCCCCACGACATCAGCCCAAAACACTCCCTCGACATCAGCCCAGAACACCCCCTCGACATCAGCCCAGAACACCCCCTCGACATCAGCCCCAACCACCCCCACGACATCAGCCCCAAACACTCCATCGACATCAGCCCAGAACACCCCTTCGACATCGGCCCAAAACACCCCCTCGACATCAGCCCCAAACACCCCTTCGACATCGGCCCAAAACACCCCTCGACATCGGCCCAGAACACCCCCTCGATATCAGCCCAGAACACCCCCTCGATATCGCCCAGAACCCCCCTCACATAAGCCCAGAAACCCTTGATATCAGCCCAAACACCCCTCGAAGAAAAAAGAACAACAAAAAAGGGTGGGGGATGGGGGTGGGGAGGGGGGGGGGAGGGGGGGGGGGAGGGTGGAAGGGAAGGGCGGGTCACTGAATACACACGTAAATTAGCCTTGCTGCAAACAAACCAGACGGTAATTCACACAACTGGATACAGACAGACAGAGCGGTCATAAGAGAGCCCTTGCCATGAAAGAAGCTACACGACAACACGATACAGACAGACAGAGCGGTCATAAGAGAGCCCTTGCCATGGAAGAAGCTACACGACAACACGATACAAACAGACAGGGCGGTCATAAGAGAGCCCTTGCCATGGAAGAAGCTACACGACAACACGATACAAACAGACAGAGCGGTCATAAGAGAGCCCTTGCCATGGAAGAAGCTACACGACAACACGATACAAACAGACAGGGCGGTCATAAGAGAGCCCTTGCCATGGAAGAAGCTACACGACAACACGATACAAACAGACAGAGTGGTCATAAGAAAGCCCTTGCCATGGAAGAAGCTACACAACAACACGATACAAACAGACAGAGTGGTCATAAGACAGTTCCCTGCCATGGAACGAGTGGCTGTAAAAACCCGTTGCAGAGACTCTTCAGTTGTCCAAAGGGACACGGAAAAGCTCTCGGGTGCAGCATTACAAATCACAAATCAGCTTCCTTGGACTTTAGCAAAGCATCCATAAACACAAGTGACTTGCTTTTTTTTTCTTGCTTTTTTTAGAGTTCGTTTACACGGTACAGGGGGGGGTGGTGGTGGTGGTGGTGGTGGTGGTGTGTGTGTGGTGTGTGTGTGTGTGTGTGTGTGTGGGGTGTGTGTGTGTGTGTGTGTGTGGGGTGTGTGTGGTGTGTGTGTGTGAGAGAAAAAAAAAAAGAGAGAGAGAGAGAGAGAGAGAGAGAGTGAGAGGAGTGAGAGAGAGAGAGAGAGAGAGAGAAGAGAGAGAGAGAGAGAGAGAGAGAGAGAGAGAGAGAGAGAGAGAGAGAGAGCATAACTTGTTCGTTTGCAAAAAACGAATAATAATACCAGCAAAATACAATACCAGCAATACCACCAATACTACCTGTAGGTTTCTTCTTTTTGTCTCGTAATTCAGGTCGCTCGGGGGGGAAAAATCATTTCTTTCTTCTTCTTGGGGACTCTCTCTCTTCTCTCTCTCTCTCTCTCTCTCTCTCTCTCTCTCTCTCTCTCTCTCTCCCGCCTCTGGGTTTGTAGAATAGTCCAGGCTGCGTAACGTCTGACCTATCCTCTCATTTACTGGCACCAAAACCCCCAGTTTTTCCACAGACAAATGTCTGGCTAAAGTCCGCACGTGGCGGCGACAACAGCAACAACAGCAAAACAAGCGCACAATTATCCCAGTAACCCGACACGTCTCCGTGCAATCCGAACCACATTTTGTTTCGCTACATGAACACTCGGTGCATCCAGACTAGACCTAGCAGGAAAATGAAATCGGGTCTGATGCCCGCAGCGTCCATTGCTACTAGAACCAATCAGTGCAGATGTTTCATCGGAAACAAAACGGAAATGCGAGAGGTTATCATGGCAGCAACGCAGAAGAGAAAGGGAATTACAGAGAAGAAAAAAAACGGAGAAAAAAAACGCGATGAGAAACGTTTTCAATACACGACCAAAACAGCCATACAGATACTAAGATAGTACTTCTTCTTCTCCTCTCTCTCTCTCTCTCTCTCTCTCTCTCTCTCTCTCTCTCTCTCTCTCTCTCTCTCTCTTATTTTCATTCTAGGGCGCGTTGGCGTGGGCTAGATTCAAGTGCTAACAAAGCCAAGATATCCCAGTGCTGGCTTAGCCAAGATATCCCAGTACTGACTTAGCCATGTGATCCCAGTACTAGGCTAAGCCAAGAGATCCCAGTGCTGGCTTAGCCAAGATATCACAGTACTGACTTAGCCAAGTGATCCCAGTACTGGCTAAGCCAAGAGATCCCAGTACTGACTTAGCCAAGTGATCCCAGTACTGGCTAAGCCAAGAGATCCCAGTACTGGCTTAGCCATGAGATCCCGGTACTGACTTAGCCAAGACATCTCAGCACTGGCCTTGCCGAGACATCCCAGTGTTGGCTTAGCCAAGAGATTCCGGTACTAGCTTAACCAAGAGATCCCAGTGCTCGCTTAGCTAAGAGATCCCAGTACTGGCTTAGCCAAGAGACCCTAGTGCTGGCTACGCCATGACATTCCAGTACTGACGTAACCAAGACATCCCAATGCTCTCTTACCCAGTACTGGCGTGGCCAACACAGTCCAGTACTGGCTAAGCCAAGAGATCCCAGTACTGACTTAGCCAAGAGCGACGAGTTTCCAGTGATGGCTATATATAACACCAAGATATCTTAGTACTGACTAAAGAAGTCGAACCACGGTCAGTGTGTGATTCTGACCCCAAGGGCCTGGTATGTGTAACAGCCGCACCGGTGAACCAAGAACGATCATTATTGACGAAGGGCTGAAACACGCGTGGTATTTCATTATATACAAACCTTTCATCAAGATACAAATTTTAAGTTTCTGTGGAGAAAATGGTCACCCAGACTCTGTTTCATTCGTACGCCAAAGTCAAATCACACGTGCACATGCTGGCGAGCGCCCAAGCACAAACAAACAAACAGCATATTATAAACAAATCGCACTAACAAAGACACATACATAAACAAATCGCACCATCAAAGAGACATATACACAGACAAAGAGGTACAAAAGCATGGGTTTGTACATGCGTGCCTTCAGTACTGGGCCGTTTTTAGTTGCACATGTGTATGTGTGCATGCGCGTGTGCCCATGTGTATGTAAGTGTGTGTGCGTGTATAGAATCTCTGTGTGTGTGCGTGTGTGCGTGCGTGCGTGCGCGTGTGCGTGCGTGTGTGTGTGTCGTGTGTGCGTGTGTGTGCGTCCATGTTTCCTACATGTTTATCTTTCTAATCCACATAGAAGAAATTAAACGAAGGACAGGGAAACTCAAGAAAGTTCCTTACCTGGAAGTTGCTATGTGATCACAACGTCATAGTTATTGACGCCACACCAGTAACAGGTAATCCATGGTGTTACTCCTTCATGGCGGCTAGATCCAAGGTACTCTCACATCCTGAAAATGAAAAAACAAATTGGTTCAATGGTCTATCTCACCTCAGAAAGATTCGAAACAACAACCAATGCCAAACACGCTTACATAGTTGTCTACCTTTTAAAGTGAAAGAGAACACGATCCAAGCAAATCAGTCTGCCATGTTGAAGTTAGTCAGTTAGTAATTGGATATAACTATCCTGTCAACCCCACAGGATCACCTCAGCACAGGATCACCTCAGCACAGGATCACCTCAGGACAATGAAACTGTCACAAGCAAAACATCGCACACCCTAGGACTCTTCTCACTGTGTATTTCCTTTCCAGTAGGAAATCGTACAAAAATGATCCCCAAAAGACAGCATTAAAATGATCATACACAACAGGAAAAGCATCGTTTCTCTCTCAGAAATACTCTCGTACGAGTTACCAGCTTTGAAATCTCTTCACTTCTTCCTCAGGTCGCTCTTGCCCTTGGAAAACAGCCGTTTGTTTATCTGCCTTTCAACCCAAGTTGTCATCAGGTGTTTGGGATTTGCACGAACGCTGGTAGGAGAGCTGTACTGAGGCAGCTTGTAGGCCAAACCAGTGACCAGCTTAATAAGAACAATAAAGCGGGTTTTGATAGCACCCATCTACCGCACAAGGTGGGAGTCATTGGCGGGAACTGATGGACAAAAAAGATATTTGTGGCAGCTCCCGCCAATGATAGGTGGGTGCCCAGAGCTTTTTTGCAATACTACTAACAAACTATAGCGCGCGCACACACGCACACACACACTGGAAATCTCTCTCTCTCTCTCTCTCTCTCTCTCTCTCTTCCTCCTCCTCTCTCTCTCTCTCTCTCTGTTGTTGTTTTGTTTTAGGTGTGTTTGTGTATGGGGGTATGTCTGTGTGTGTGTCGGTGCGTACGTGCGCGCGAGGGATTGTGCGCGTGCGTACATGTGTGTGTGTGTGTGTGTGTGTGTGTGTGTGTATGTGTGTGTGTGTGTGGCGCGCGTGCTCTCTCTCTCTCTCTCTCTCTCTCTCTCTCTCTCTCTCTTCTCTCTCTCTCTCTCTCTCTCTCTCCCTCTCCCCCCCTCCTCTCCGTCTCTGTCGGTTCCCCCCCCCTCTCTCCCCACCCCCACACGCGAGTACGCAAGTGAACCCTTCAAAAATGAGCACACACGAAAGAAGAAATGTGCGCTTATGACCAAAAGCGCAAACGCAACAACTGAAAAAGGCGCACGCTCATGACCTAAAGCGCAAATACTAACAACTGAAAAAGGCGCTCTTATGAAGACCGTCTCCCGGTGCGGAGGGAACAATTAAAGTGCTCGACGGGAGCCCAGCGGCTGTTGCGCAAGTTGGAGTGAGTGATCATACATTGCCTCGCCTAGGTCGCCGCCATTAAGCTAAATATGGTCGATGTTAATTTGTAAAACATCGTCATAAACCGCAGGTGCGGTGCGGTTCACAGACTTCGTTTAACAAGTATTGATTCGGCCTCTGGAGTTCAAATCCCAGTGCACCGCTAAGACCATAACGGGGTCATCCTCCAAAGACAGCGTGTGGCTATCCATGTGGCAGAGTAATAAGGTGTTGTTGCTGTTGTTGTTGTTGTTGTTGTTGCTGTTGTTATTGTTGTTGTTGTTGCTGTTGTTATTGTTGCTGTTGTTATTGTTGTTGTTGTAGTTGTTGCTGTTGTTGCTGTTGTTGCTGTTGTTGTTGTTGCTGTTGTTGTTGTTGTTGTTGTTGTTGTTGTTGTTGTTGCTGCTGTTGTTGTTGTTGCTGTTGTTGTTGTTGTTGTTGTTGTTGTTGCTGTTGTTGTTGCTGTTGTTATTGTTGTTGTTGTTGCTGTTGTTATTGTTGCTGTTGTTATTGTTGTTGTAGTAGTTGTTGCTGTTGTTGTTGTTGTTGCTGTTGATGCTGTTGTTGTTGTGTTGTTATTGTTGTTGCTTGTTTGTTATTGTTGTTGTTGTTGTTGTTGTTGTGTTGCTGTTGTTTGTTTGTTAGTTGTGTTGCTGTTGTTGCGTTGTTATCTTTGGTGTGTTGTTGTGTTTTGTACAGTTGCTATACTTTTGCAATGGAATGTATTTGTCATGTACAGTTGCATATACATTTTGCCAATGGAATGTATTTGTCACTGTACAGTTGCATATACATTTTGCCATGGAATGCATTTGTCACTGTACAGTTGCATATACTTTTGCCACTGGAATGCATTTGTCACTGTATCAGTTGCATATACATTTTGCCACTAGAATGCATTTGTCACTGTTCAGTTGCATATACATTTTGCCACTGGAATGCATTTGTCACTGTACAGTTGCATATACATTTTGCCACTGGAATGCATTTGTCACTGTACAGTTGCATATACATTTTGCCACTGGAATGCATTTGTCACTGTACAGTTGCATATACATTTTGCCACTGGAATGTATTTGTGACTGTACTGTTGCATATACAATTTGCCAGAGTGTTCAGCTTTGGAACACTACAGCTACCACCACAATACCGGGTTGTAGTCATCAAGCCACAGAAGAAAAAATCTTAATAATAATGCCTAGGCGAGGAAACACCATTTATCATTTCACAAGTCAAGCCTGATTCACTGTTATGACGACACACACCGAACAAAAAGTCTGATGCACTGTTATGACGACACACGTTGAGCAAAAAGTCTGATTCACTGTTATGACGACACACGTTGAGCAAAAAGCCTGATTCACTGTTATGACGACACACGCTGAACAAAAAGTCTGATTCACTGTTATGACGACACACACCGAACAAAAGTCTGAGTCACTGTTATGACGACATACATCGAACAAAGTCTGATTCACTGTTATGACGACACACACCGAACAAAAGCCTGATTCGCTGTTATGACGACATACGCCAAGCAAAAGTCTGTTTCACTTTTATGAAAATGTCAAGCGAATTAGTGATTCACTGTTCATACAAATGTCAAGTAAAAAGACTGATTCATTGTTACGACAAACGTCAAATAAAAAAGACTGATTCACTGTTATGACACACGTCTATTTCCGGTAACCGTCACTGACGCAAGAACAATTCTAAATTGAAAACAACATCAACGGAGTCGTCACTGAAAAAAGCAAAAGTCTGTTGAAAAACAAAATCAACGGAGTCGTCACTAATGCAAGCAAAATTATAAATTAAAAACAAAGTCAACGAAGTTGTCACTGATGCAAGCAAAATTATAAATTAAAAACAAAATCAACGAAGTTGTCACTGATGCAAGCAAAATTATAAAGTGAAAACAGTATAATCAACGGAGTATTTTAAACCAAAATCCTGAACCTTAAAGTGTGTGTTTCGAGTCCTTTCCTTTATCAGTTGAAGAGAGGAGGCCGACCTTTTTGGACAAGACCAGATTTTTTTAAAGTTTTTTTCTTTTTCTTTTTCTTAATGCCACATCAGTCTGGTGGTGACGGCTATAATGACAGGTATAACCACGCCCCCTACCCCCTCACGACTTCTTCCCCCCACCCCCCTCTCCCCCCAACACCCCCCGCCGCACACTGTTCCCAAAACTCATGGAGTTTCGGTCCCCGATGCAGTACCTCTTTAGGTAAGCACTGTGTCGTGAAACAACTCCAGAGAACCAGCAAGTAAGTCAGTTGATGTTTTACGCCCAGTCAACTCCAGCGAACGAACAGAGCAATATTGGTTGTCGAAATGCCCAGAAATAATCCTCTTCCGACGTTTCACACAGGCCTACTAGCAACACGAAAAGCAGTGCCGTGACAGTTGTGGAAGCGAGGAAACCACCTGTTCCCCCCCCCCCCCCCCCCCCCCCCCCCCCCCACCTGTCAACTCTTCATCACAGATCAGTGTTGCGGATGGACAGAGCAGGACTCACTTCACTTTCGCGTTCTCCGATTACACGCTTAGCCCTTTCAATGCCGTGGCGCAATACGCGCTATAAAAGGACACAGTCACTCATTCAGAATCACATGCCAATTAATGTGCGCAGTGAGTCTGCTCGAGAGCAGAGAATAGCGCTATATAAAAGCTATGAATAATAGTGCTTGCCGAGTGAGCCGGTTTGGCCTAGCGGTAAGGCGTTAGGCTGGTAAGCGGAAGGATCTCGGTTCGATACCGCTTCGGCTCTCCTTTCTCTTCAAAAAGGTTGTGGGTTTGTGGACGCTGTCTTGTGACTTTGTCCGTCACTTCCTACTGAAACATTAAAATGGCTCTCATCGCTGCCCATCTTAATGCAGGAATCATCCTGGTGGTGACAGTGTAGCGATAGGTATATAATCTCCTTCTTCCCCCACCTCCATACCCCCTTTCCCCCCCTTCTCCCCGTCCCTAATAAGCCCTATGGTTTCTGTGGACGTTAAGCACCATGTTTACCAGTGCTTTCCGCACTGTCACTCGGAAAACGACCACTAGAAATGCCAAACTGGAAACCGTTAAGGCTTTCCCTCTATTCGCATGAGCACGTGAAAGGAGTTCTAGCAAACTGCACAGCATTGAAGGTAGAGTTGTTACAGGCCCATCAAATGGGCTGTTTGCAAGCTTGTATGTATGCACTTTTCAGCCCGGAAAAATTTAGCAGCTGGGGCAGTTAAGGGGTTAAAGGCGCGGATGTCGGTTTTCGCCTCGCCTCGCCTCGCCTGGCCTCGCCTGATCATGGCTCGCCTAACCCACTGTCTCCATGCTTCAGCGCAGGTGCTCCCTCCCCTGGGCCGACTAGGCGCCAAGTGTAACATCGGAAATCATTTGGACAACGTTCTTTCAATTTCATGGCACCATCAGTTTGGAATTCACTGCCGGCCACACTGAGAAAGGTACCAACACTGTCCCAGTTCTAATCGCACCTCAAAACCTTCCTGTTTGCCCAAGCTTTCCAGCAGAATTTAGTACTTTGTCTGGGAAAAAAGGCGGGGGGGGGGGGGGGGGGGGGGAGGTGTCGGTGTGTATGTGTGTGTGTTGGGGGGGGGGCGGTTGGGGGGGGGGGGGGGCGA
>JABMCL010002585.1:107500-110000 GCA_018857735.1 Alviniconcha marisindica
GTTCTCTCTCTCTCTCTCTCTCTCTCTCTCTCTCTCTCCTCTCTCTCTCTCTCTCTCTCTCACACACACACACACACACACACACACAACACGCACTCACACACACACACACTCCACCAACCCACACACCACCACAACACACACACACACACACACACACACACACACACACACACACACACACACACACACACACACACACACACACACACACACACACACACACACACACACAGAGCTCAGTTTCAGTCCGGTGTCCGGCGTCTCCCACGTAGGCTTAATGCTGTCGCCAACTACTCGTATGTCAGAATTATCCAACACCAAGGACATGATTATTGAAGACAGTATGGAATGGAGACCGAACAGCAAAACCGCACGGAAGACACACGTTGTAGCTCATCCTGGAGGGCCCGTCGTAAAATGCATATAATTATCCTATGAGCTGCCGGGAACCAGATTCACTGCTGTTTCGGAATTAGACAGTTCAGTATAAAGACTTAGCAGGCGGACAGCTGTGAATAATAGTTCATAGAGCGAAGAAGAAGAAGAAGGAGAAGGTGGAAAAAAAAGCTGTATCGCCATTTCATTTCAAGTGTATTACTTTGGTTCAACTGGAGATTAAATTCGCCCATCACCTGAGACCAAATTGAATGATATCGTTACGTTACTTAATGTGGGCGAAGCTCTCTCTCTCTCTCTCTCTCTCTCTCTCTTCTCTCTCTCTCTCTCTCTCTCTCTCTCTCTCTCACACACACACACACACACACACACACACACACACACACACACACACACACACAAACTGCAACCGACGAATGCGGCTTTGGATCACTTTGTAGGTGGCGTATTATGTAAACTTGTAACCATGGTGAAGCATTCCACGCACGTTCTTTATACGTCTGACCCTCAATTTGACAGCACACGATGTGAACGAATTCCCCCCCCCCCTCCCCCCAACCTCCCACCCCCTAAACTCCTCCCCTGACTAGCAAAAACTAATCGTTTGGTTGCCGAAGAGACCAATCACCATGTGAAGTTTATCCTGTCACGTTGTTGAACAAATACGTAACGGCGGGTCAGGAGATCCAAATTAAAGCGACGCTGGGATGTTTTTTTAATTTATATATATATATATACTTTAAAAACTGGCGAGAGGGTGTAGAGATATATATAGCTGTTGATGTTTTATTGTTGACTGTACTGAATGTTTTTATGTAAATGACGAGCCAGAAAGCAAATTTCTCTACATAGAGACAATAAAATTGTATTATATTGTATTGTATTGTATAATTATGCTGTGGCGTTAAAAAAAAAAAAAAAAAAAAAAAAAAAACGGGCGAGAGGGTGTAGAGGTAAAAGCTGGGTAAGTTTGTTTTTTTTAATGGCGAGAGGGTGAAGAGGTATATTCTGATATATGCAGCCTTCACCCAGCCAGGTCAAGGCGGGTCACGAAATCGAAAGCGAGGCTGGGGTTTTTTTTTTTTATAAATGGCGGGAGGGTGTAGAGGCATATGCTGGGATGTTTTAAAAAAATATACAAAACATGGCGACAGGGTGTACAGGTATATTCTGATGTCTGCAGTGAGCGTACGTATGGCCTTCACCCTTAAGCCTCGGTTTCGATCTCGGTGGCTAGCTGACCTCACCTCATGAATGGGAACGGAAAGTGGAGATGAATTTCCTTAGGAATGACCCGTAATCACTCGGACAGCTGACGAACAGCGCCCGGTGAATTTGACGGCGATGTTTTGTTCTTTCGTTCTTGCTTTATTATCATTCGCCAGCAGTGTTTTCTTCTTTCCTGTCTTTTTTTAAATTATCATTTGCTGGGGACGTCTTTGTTCTTTGCTTTCTTGTTTTATTAACATTTGTCGGCGATATTTTGTTCTTTCCTTTCTTGTTTTATTATCACTTGTCGACGATGTTTTCTTCTTCCTACTTGTTTTATCAGCATTAATTTGTCGGCGATGTCCTTCTTGCTCTGTTATTGTTCGTTTTAGAGACGCTTCGTGTTGAAGAAATCGATTTCATCTTCCTTTGTTTTCTTTGTTTTTTCAGCGTGGAGGCCTTATATTCTTTGTCGTGTGTAAACGTTGTCTGACAGGTTTGTAATGGTTACACTAAGGGACTACTTTTCTAAGCGCGGATGTGTTCGCTGGTGCAGTGCACAGCGGTTCATCCGGGGAACATCGGGAGCCGCGAAGTAAGCAACGCGTGACACCGAGATCCAAATTAGCGAATGCAGAATTATAAATAATGGAACAGGTTCCCCCTGTGCAACGCCAGTTTTACATTCTGTTATTTTGATAATGAAATCATTTGCTTTCGCTCGTAATTCCATTCCTGAACTTGCTTGACCTGCTCCCCCCCCCCCCCCCCCCGACCCCATCCCCAACCCCCCCACCACACACACACATACAGAGCACACCTCACCTCTTCTCTTCTTCCCCCCCCCCCCCTCTCTCTCTCTCTCTCTGTCTCCAAGTGTACGCGGTGATTT
>JABMCL010002585.1:132500-137500 GCA_018857735.1 Alviniconcha marisindica
CGAATAAAGGAAAGCGACAGAAGAGTGAATCTCTCTCTCTCTCTCTCTCTCTCTCTCTCTCTCTCTCTCTCTCTCTCTCTCTCTCTCTATATATATATATATATATATATATATATATATATATATATATATATATATATATACTGTAAAAAAAAAACATGATTGATTGAGTGATTGATTAAACTGTATTTCTCAACGGTAAAGACGAACAAAAACGAGCGATACAGAGAGTACACCCTTCAAAGCTGAACGAACAAAAACCGGAAATACGGCCGCCAACAACCAGACACGGCCGAGGCCAATCGGCGGGTGCCACCTCGGTCACCAAACCCGACTTTCACGCCAAAGATCGTGGAAAGGGAGGGCACTGGGGTCAGCGGATGCCACGGGCGGGGAGGGGAGTGCTGGGTGGAGCGCCACCCTGTGTAAATATGGTGACATCGATTGAGCGAGTCCACATCGTCCGCTGCTCCTTCTCAAGTCGCCCTCTCTCTGTCTCTGTCTGTCTGTCTGTCTACGTCTGTCTGTCTGCCTGCCTGCCTGCCTGCCTGCCTGCTTCTGTCTGTCTGTCTGTCTGTCTGTCTGTCTGTCTCTCTGTCTCTCTCTCTCTCTCTCTCTCTCTCTCTCTCTCTATCTCTCTCTAATCTCTCTCCTCTCTCTCTTCTCTCTCTCTCTCTCTGTCTCTGTCTGCTGTTGTCCAATGGCGTCTGTAATGCTACTTCTGTGTATTACGTTTCTGGTTCTCTCTGTCTGCTGTCTTCGTCTCTCTCTCTTGTCTCTCTGCTCATCGTCGTCTGTCTCTGTCTCTGTCTGTCTCTTCTCGCCTCTCCTCTCTCTCTCTCCTCTCTCTCTCTCTCTCTCTCTCTCTCTCCGACTGGCTATTAAATAGAGCCAAATGGGCCTAATGCTACTATCCTTGAGCATTAAAGTTTTCGAGTCGCGCGCAAACAATCTGCCTGAGGCAATCATGGAGGAGGTCCGACCCATCTTCAAGGATTTAGCCCCAACGGAACTTCTTGGCAAGTGTGAATAGGGCTACACCCAGAACTCCAATAAAGTATAAACAATTTAGTCGGGAAATACTGCCCCAAAGAGAAACACCATGGACTGGTATCTGTGGAAACATCAGTGGCCATCGCAGTGTGTATATTTAATGATGGTTGCGAACGGTTGGGCCAAACACTAGAGGCCACGGACATAACTGTAGGTACGTTCGCGGTCACTTTCTTCGAGGATAAGGACGTATTCCGGATTATCACAGCTGGGAGACAGGCACAGATGGCGACCAAGGAGTCCAGAAAGAAAGAGAGGCTGAAGAGACTTGGCAGAGAGGAAGACCAAGCCGGGATGGAGGGATTTCCTTACTTGGCTGGTGGCTGCTAACCTGTTACTGTGAGTTCATTTTTCATTTTTGCATGTCCGATTTTCTCCGAAAAACGCCACCTGTTGAAGGGTTTGTACACCAAAAGTGTTTATACTGATGAAGTTTTGCCTTTGAAATTTGGCATGGAAATAGAGTTAAAGTAGACCAGGAACTACCGCTAAAGGAATTGAAGTCTGTCATATGGATGATAAAAAAAAATATAAAAAAATACTGACATAAAAATTAATATTGTTTGTCAAATTTTATCATGAAGCTGAGCATGTGATTCTGAATTGATATCTTTTTTTCTAGAGGAGGTTCCAGACTGACCGTCTGTTGACACGTACACCAAAGGGCAGGCCCCAGGCATGTCACATGTCAAACACTTTGTTTAATATGGCGCGTGTATTTTTCCGTATTAAAAACGCATTACGTTAGTTAACTAATTTTAATAACACTACATATGATTGTTTGTAAGTATTATTATTTTTGCTGCATAGCCCAATCATTAATCCAGAGTCTGGCCAAATATGAACATGATTCATTGAAAAGAACTTCAGTAACAAAAATTAACCAATAAAAACACCTCGCTAGGTAGTTCTGCCCCCCGCAGATCATTCTGGTCGTGACAGCTAGTGTATAGCGTCAGGTGTAATAATAATAAATAATGGACATTTCTATGGCGCATGATCCCTAGCAAGATCTAGGGCAATGCGCCGTACAAAAAGCTGCAGAAAAATGTATAAAAACACATACAATGGACAAAACAAAAAAGGTTTCAGGCCGTACGACCGTCAACCACGCAAGAATTTACATACAGCACTCAGTAAATAAACCAAAGTTGTCAGTGACCAAACGTGACCAAACTCTGATTCGAGCACTCCTGTATGATACAAGTAGATATACTGCAAATACAAAAATGTACAGCGGATATTGCACACACACACCAAACACACCCACACACCACACCCCACACACACACACACACACACACAAAACACACACACAGGGGTGGGGCGGGGGCTATTAATTATATGCAGATTTGAAGAGATGAGTTTTTAAGGCTTGCTTGAAAGAAGATGTTGAACATCATACGGTAACGAGTTCCACCTTGTCGGGCCCGTGAAAGAAAAAGCTCGTTGTCCAAAGGTCTTTGTTTTTGTGAAAGGTATGCGGAAGGTTCTGGTGTCAGAAATGGAGCGAAGTTGTCTGGATGGATGGTAGACAGTATAGTCAGTCTCCCTCATCCCAATCTCCATCCCCTGGGATGTTTTCGTCCCCGCCTGTACCTCTTCGCACACAACTCGGCGTTAAACACGTTCAACCAAAATCAGCCTGGACCTCTGCTACCCTGTGTACACAGACAGTTCCACCCAGAACCCCAGCTACCTGTCCACGGCTGTAACTGGTTCGAGAGCCATGCGTCGTGCACAGCGTGTTTGCCATTCAAACGTTGAAGGGGACAATCAGTTTTCTCGCCCAGCGCTCTCAGTGACAAGTCAGTTATCCATCCTGGGGAATAGTAACCGACACGGGCCCCTCCTTCCCCCTCCCCCCCCCCCCCCCCCCCCCCCCCCCCCCCCCCCCGCACAGCCCCCCCCCCCTCCCCCACGCCTCCTTCCCCCCTTCCCCACCCGCACGAGCCCCTCCTACCCCCCCCCCTTTCCTCACAGCCCTCCATTATTTAGTCCTCCCTCCCCACTACCACCACCTCTAAAACGTAGCTGCTGTTCTTTCTCTGGAAAGGCGACGCCGGAACTGACATTTTCCGTGGGCGGGGGGGAGGGGGGGAGCCGATGTGGGAGGAGGGAGGTGGAAGGAGGTGGCGGGGGGGGGAGGAAGGAGGAGGTGGGGAAGGGGGGAAGGGAGGTGGGGGAGGGAGGAGTTTGGAGGTGGCGGGGGGGAGGGGGAGATGGAGGGGTGGGAGGGGAGATGGCAAGGGTGGGGAGGGGGAGATAGCGAAGGTGGGGAGGGAGATGGCAGGGGTGGGGGGGGGGAGGGCAGGGGTGGGGAGGGGGAGATGGCGGGGTGGGGAGGGGGAGATAGCGAAGGTGGGGGGGGGAGATGGCAAGGGTGGGGAGGGGGAGATGGCAGGGTGGGGAGGGGGAGATAGCGAAGGTGGGGAGGGGGAGATGGCAGGGGTGGGGAGGGGGAGATGGCAGGGTGGGGAGGGGGAATGGCAGGGGTGGGGAGGGGAGATGGCCGGGGGGGGGAGGGGGAGATGGCGAGGTGGGGAGGGGGAGATGGCAGGGGTGGGGAGGGGGAGATGGCAGGGGTGGGGAGGGGAGATGGCCAAGAGACGAGGGGAGATGGCAGGGTGGGAGGGGGAACTTGGCAGGGTAGGGAGGGGGATGGCAGGGTGGGGAGGGGGAGATGGCAAGGGTGGGGAGGGGAGATAGCGAGGTGGGGAGGGGACATGAAGTACTGGCGGGGATAGAGATGCCAGGGGGTGGGGAGGGGGAGATGGCAAGGGTGGGGAGGGGGAGATGGCAAGGGTGCTGCTGGAGACAGAGACGAGGGGAGATGGCAGGGTGGGAGGGGGAACGTGGGGCAGGGGTGGGGAGTGGGAGATGGCAGGGGTGGGGGAGGGGGCGATGCGCAGGGGGTGGGGAGGGGAGATGGCAAGGGTGGGGAGGGGGAGATGGCAGGGGTGGGGAGGGGAGATAGCGAAGGTGGTAAGAAGATGGCGGGGTGGGGGGGGGAGATGGCAGGGTGGGGAGGGGGAGATGGCGGGTGGGGATGCGGAAGATGGCAGGGGTGGGGAGGAGGAGATGGCAGGGGTGGGGAGGAGGAGAAAGTCGAAAGGTGGGGAGGAGGGAGATGGCCGGGGTGGGAGGGGGAGATGGCGAGGGTGGGGAAGGGAGGGAGAGGGGTTGTACTGGTACTAGGGGTGGGGAGGGGGAGAATGGCGGTGGGGGGGGAGGGAGGAGGTGGCAGGGGGTTGGGAGGGGGGGGGGGGTAGGATTGAATGTTCGATTGACGCCCGACTCAAGTGATCTTATCTAAGTGGTACTTCGACGTTGGTTTTTTTTTTCCCCCCCCCCGCTCGGTGACTGCAGGCTTACCTCCTGACCGTTGTCCTGGGGGGGTTTTGGCTTTGTCGGGTACTTTAAATTAAAGGTTCCTCCACTGGCAAAAAAAAAAAAGAAAAAAATCCATTTTTGTGTGTTTTTTTGTTTTTTTGTTTTTTTTTTTGGGGGTTTTTGGGTGTGGGGGTTTTTGTGTGTTTTTTGGTTTTGTGGGTGTGTTTTGTGGGGGTGGGGTTTTGTGTGTGTGTGGTGTGGGTGTGTGTGTGTGGGAAAAGGGGGGTGGGGGTGGTGTGTGTGTTTTGTGTGGGGTTTTTTGGTGTGTGTGTGATTTTGTGTGTGGGGTTGGGGGTGGGGTGTGTGAGTTTTGTTTTTGTGTGTGTGTGGGGTGTGGGGTGTGAGGGGGGTGTGTGTGTGGGGGTGTGTGTGTGTGTTTTTGGGTTTTTAGTGGGGGGAGTTGGTGTGTTGTTGTTGTGTGGTTGTGTGGTGGGGGGGTGTGGTTTGTGTTTGTGTGTGTTGTGTTTTGAAATTTATTGAGTGAGTGAGTGAGGGAGGGTTTTTTGTGTGTTGTGTGTGTGGGTGTGTGTGTGTGTGTGGGGTGGTGTGTGTGT
>JABMCL010002585.1:152500-162500 GCA_018857735.1 Alviniconcha marisindica
TATGCCTCATTGAGCAGCAGGGGGGGTGGCCCCGGGCTCACCGAGACGCGCCTCATTCATCACGTGACACTGCACGAGATTTCGCGTCTCCGTGGCCAGTCAGCAAGCCTTCCGCTTTGAGGGGCAGGAAGAGAACGGTCTCAGGCTCGTCTGGCATCCTGGCTGATGCTGAGCGAAGGGGCGGGATGGAAGGCGGCCGTGGCTTTGGCTTCTTGACAATTTCAAATCACGAGGAAGAAAGGATGCTGTCCGACTGATGGTGGGACTTTTAAAAAAGATCGAGCGTTGGGGCTGAAAGTCGTCCGGTACGGGATCAGCGTTGTACACGTCGCGCTTGAGTCAAATTCAGCCGTCTAGCTGACTGTCTTGTAATGTAATGCTATAAAACACGATGTCGATCGGCAGGAGAACAGAACGATGCTTAGTTGGTTGGCTCGTTGGTTGTTCGACAGCCGTGCCTATCCACCCGTCTGTCAAGTGTGTGTGTGTGTGTGTGTGTGTGTGTGTGTGTGTGTGTGTGTGTGTGTGAGTGTGTGTGTGTGTGTCTCTGTGTGAGTGTGTGTGTGTGTGTGTGTGTGTGTGTGTGTGTGTGTGTGTGTGTGTGTGTGTGTTCTTGTGTGTGTGTGTGTGTTCGTGTGTGTGTTTTCTGTGTGTGTTGTGTGTGTGTGTGTGTGTGTGTGTGTGTGTGTGTGTGTTGTGTGTGGTGTGCGTGGTGCGTGCGCTGCGTACACACACACACACACACACACACACACATCAACGACACACACACACACACTAACACGCACCTAACACACACTAACACTAACACACAGATACCTGCACACACGAGCATACTGACGATAAAAAGCTTAAAGCTAAACTTTTAATCAGGTTTACACTTCGCAGTACGTGACTACTTTGGACCAATCTGGTGGGCCCTACGTCGTGGATAGGTCGTTTTGGATCCACACGTCCTTTTTCCCTATTGAATGCCCGTATTTCGGCCTCTACATAAGAGTATAATTATGGGGCAGATTTGACCGACGATCTTGAACTGTGTAGCTTATGCGTTTATTTCTTATGTGAAGAAATGAAAAAAGAAAAAGAAAAAAGAAAAACGCCTGCCTGTGCACTTTGACAAACTTTTGAAGTAGATAATTTGCAATTTCAAGGTGGTAGCGCAAAACAGTTTGTGAACTATGCAATTTCGCTTGTCTGTGAATCCATTACGACACACGACGTACTTCGCGTTATGTCGCCATGCTTCGCTCTTTTCAGAACAAGAGCTCCTTAACCTTCGCAGTACGTCGTGGCTCATTTTGGGCCGGTACGTTTCAGACAGAATAATCATACTTCGGCCTTTACAAAAAGTATGGGTCAAATATGACCCACAATGTAGGAATTGTAGTTCAGATTACACCTTTATTTTTAATAAAAAAATTTATGTAAAGACTTTTTTTTATTGGCTTTTTTTTTTTTAGTCTGCATCTGCGTCTGGGTAATGAGGAACAAGGAATATCAGAAAATTCAAAATGATAACGTATATATATATATATATTAAAATGTATCCGTTCTACCCTAGTGTTACCGGAGCAGCACGTAAAAGATCCCGGTCGTTCTGCCAAAAGTGCAAGTGGCAGGTTACAGCTAAACACGCATGCACCTTGCGTATGGGGCTTTGCATGAAGTGACATGGTGCGTGGTTGTATGGTGTACACAGAACGCGCCGAGACGGCAGCAGTTTCATGTGGCACCAGCCATGCCAGCGCTGTAAGTACATTGGATATTCAAAACCGCGCTATGAAAAGCTAGTCACTCGTGTAGAATCTCATGCGAGTGCAGAGAGTCTGCCCGAGGGCGGAGAATAACGCTTTATAAAAGCGATCAAGAACAACAGCCATTTCCTGTGTCTATAGGTCCCTTACGACCCACGACACGCTGCAGAGATTAAGAAGCTTTTGTTCTCAAAAGAGAAAAGCAAAACTAGAAAGTTGGCGCTTATATTTCAAAGGCAGCACCTCAAAGACCTTTCTTCATATAAATTTCCAATTTGCTTTCAAGACAGAGTCACACGAAGACGAGCGTCCCAATTAGTTTTGGCATTCAGCAGTCTAAGTACGTTATTCCATGGAACAACGGTAATGGTATTATTGTTTTCTGTGGGATTTGCCAAATCAGGACGTATATATTGCAAAATACATGAGGAGGCGGACGTGTGTGTGTGTATGTGTGTGTGTATGTGTGGGTGGGTGGATGGGTGGGTGTGACGTGGGTGGGTATGTTGTTGTGTGTGTGTGTGTGTGTGTGTGTGCGTGCGTGCGTGCGTGCGTGGGTGGTGGTGTTGTGTGGGGGGAGGAGGAGTGAGTGTGTGTGTGTGTGTGCGTGTGTGTGTGTGTGTGTGTGTGTGTGTGCGCGTGCGTGCGTATTTGTGCGTATGTACTCAGACACTGTTCTTAAATCGCACCGATCCCCGCACCACTGGGACCCAACGAAGGAAACACGTCTTGACAGTGGAACAAAAAGCCGTACAGCTTTGGGGACAAAAACGACCAGTGACCAGGAATCGCTGTTGCTATCGCGTTGTGTCCCATTCAACTGCCTAGCTGATTTATCAGACCTAAGACCATAAAACTGAATGTCCAGCATTATGACTATTATTATACCAATAATTTCTAACGCCCGTTATCTCGCCGACGAGGGTGAACACACCGCGCTTTACACAATCGTGTCAAACATAGTCAATAATTCTATAAACCTCAGAATAATATATAAATATAATACTTGTAGTATTCCTCACACACACACACACGGTGGAGAGCGCGCGCGCATACCCCCCCCCCCCCCCCCCCCCCACACACACACACAAAGCACGCCCTTCACCACACACACACACACACACAGCAGAGGAAGCAAATAGGAGATGGATTAAGGGCATACAACTAGGCTTTGCGGATAAGGAGGAGCATTCGGGTGTGCGTGGAATGCATGTAATTATTCTGCTATGCGTGCGTGGACTGCCAGCCAGTCTCGGGAAGCATGAAATGCGTGCGCGGAAAGAGGTGACGTTAGCAGCTGATCACGTGACGGCGACGGGCTCGGGGAGTGGGGTGGGGGGTCATAGGCTCATGCAGTCTCTAGCTGATGGACGCTAACAGACAATAACAACACAACCAAAAGAGCGCTACCAGTACACCACTTCCTTAATAATACGCGCTATAAAAGGATACAGTCACTCATTCGGAATTTGTGAGCCGGTTTGGCCTACGGTAAGGCTATTAGGCTTGTAAGCGGAAGGACCCCTCGGTTTACAGAACATACCGACTCCGGCTCATCCTTTCCTTTCAAAAGGCTTGTGGTATAATTATATGATGGACATTTGTCTTGTGACTTTGTCCCACAGCTTCCTACTGAAACATAAAATGGCTCTCATACGCTGCCCATCTTAATGCAGAAGTCTTCTGGTGGTGACAGGGTAGCGATAGGTGTATAATCCCCTCTCCCACCACCTCCATACCCCCTTACTCCCCCATTCTTCCCGTCCCTAATAGCCGTACGGTTTCTGTGGACGTGTGCCCATAAGTTTACTTTACTTATTAAGGAATCACAGGCCGCAATTATTATTCTCGAGAGCAGAGAATATCGTTATATAAAAGCTATGAATAATAACAACAACAATAATAATAATCATACAGATCTTCAAATTATGTTTTGAACGATTCCAAGCTTTGAAGACACGGAATGAACGATAAAGAAAATAGGAAACGTAGGTTTGCATATAATAGGTTTATATTGTCGCCGTGCTTGCGACCGACCGTTACGCTGATGTAAAAATAGTCTCACTAGTAGTGCTTGACTGTACATTATTAATAATAGCCAGAAACATTCACAGAGCACTGGAAACCGATAATACACACACGCACGCACACGCACACTCGCACGCACATGCTTACGCACATCACACACACTTGCACACGACACCCACACACCCACACCGACACACTCACACACACACACACGCAAACAATCGAACCCACGTACATCGTAAATCATCGTACACCGCACTCTCAGGTACACGCAAACACTCAATCAAGCCCCGCACATTAAGTAACACTCTAAATTAAGATACGGTAGGATACCTTATTGCAAACAATCGTGTCCAATCAAAGTGTAGTGTTACGAAATGCGCATTGTATTGTAACGAATCTGTAACTGTAGCTGACTTGCACACGCCAAAGTTTTTCCCGTATGTAGCACACGTAAAGGAAAAACCCGAGCCCTTTCGTTTGATTTAAACTACGACGAGTGATTATAGTCCCTTCCTACTGAATAATGATGTACTCTACCGCGCCTATTGTGGCGCAAACAGCCCTCGCCATACCATCGTATATCTGTAAGACTGTATATATAAATTAAGAAATTATTTATCACTCACTAATATATTTTTCTCTACATACACTTCTTGTTTTGTTGTTGTTGTTGTTGGTTTTTTTTTGTTTTGTTTTGTTTTTGTCTTCTTTTTTCTTAGTTTTCAGTTTTAAATTGCAGAATGAACAGTGTATTTTATTCTAGAGGAAGACAGCCTTGAGAGAGAACTCGATTGGAAGACAGTCGCTTGTTGTTATTGTATACCGCACAAAATTACACATCCATCCTGGGCTTGTTTTTGTTTTGCGTTCTCATGGAAACCGTTACATAAAATGGCGAATGATTTGTGTGTTTATAGAGCCAGGATTGGATGTTTTTACAATAGAGCGGTCAATAATCATGACAAAGTATTTTTTAGTAAATTATCAGTGATCTCATTTTATATTCTATGCTGCACGAGAAGCCATAATCGAGTGACGATAGCCCTATTCTTTTTTCCTTTTTGCTGAGCAGACAACTGTTGTTGAAAACACAGGGCATTCCACATCTCGTTGCTTTCATTCGGAACCGCAAGAAAATAGATTACAGTTATCAAGTTTGTCATCTGGTTTGTTACAATTGCTTCTCTTACGCTCAGGAGTATCGAATCTAACCCAGGCCCTACCCCTAATTATGAAATCAAAATAATTCATCTCATGCAAGAAGTATACCAAAACACATATCGGACATTAAAACTGAATGCAATAAATATATATGATATTATTACATGTTCTGAGACATGGCTAGCTCCGCATCATACTAGAGCTCAACAGACTTACTACTACATTTCCATCACCGATTACTAGCCGACCGTTACCCACAGTGGTGGGGTGCCATATCGTGAACGACACTTATTCCTGTCGCACAGACCCAGATCTTCTATGTACCCGGTCTTTGAAGCTATTTGATTGAAAATCCAAATTAACAAGGAAACCATGCTAATAGTTTCATTCTACCGACAACCGAGTGCCACAGTTGACTATTGGGATTTAATCAGACAAAGCTTTTGGAATGTAAAGAACACTGGTTTAAAATCTATTGTCTTTGGGTACTTCAATTCCACTTTAACTTTCCAAGCAAGCACTTAGTTGATACACTCCACATGTTTCAGTTGCATCAGCTTACTAATTTCTGACACTAGAATAACTCCGACAAGTAGTACATGTATTAATCTTATTATAACCCCTATTATAACCCAGACGCCACAAGTTATCAAAAGTATAGAGGTTTTGCCGGAAATATTTGTGACCACTGTGTGTACCATATGCAACAGTGATCAATAACACCAATACTAATTATAGTTTCAAAAGAGCATTATACAATTATGACAAATTAGATGCCACTAAACTCCGCAACATGTTGTCTCATATAGACTGGGCTGATGTTATGCAAAATGGATCCATTGATGATTATGCAGAACATTTTAATACTATATTTTTCGAAGCCGCCTGCAATTGCCTGCCAGTAAAAACCGTTACCATTCGCTCTAAAGATGCTGCTTGGATAAATGCAGACATTCGCTGGGCTATAAAACAGAGATATAGGTTGTTTAAAAAGCAAAACACAGCAATAAAGACGAAGACTGGCTTATCGGACTTATAGAACTTAGTAACCTCTAGATTAGAGACGGAAAACTGGAATATTTCAATGAACTTGATTTAAGGCATCTGACCCAAAACAGTTCGGTACTAGGATGGTGGACACTAAGGTAACAATTTTACTAGAATAAAAAGGCTAGCCGACGCCAGTCCTCCCATCTTCTCAATGGGTACTTTGTATTCTTGCCAGGAAGACAAGGTCACGCATTGAAATGATTATTTTATTCAACAATCGATTTTGTGACAATCACAACGAAACATTTAAACGACAGCACCCCCCAAAAAAATGGGGTAGAGTACCCTGACATCTGAATTACTGAGTATTATTCTTCACGCCGCTGACATTCCATAGTGTAATAAAAAAAAATAGACAAATCAAAGGCAACAGGGCCCGATATGATTCAAACAAATTGCTGATAGCTACAGTTGAAAGGGGGAAAAAAGAAAAGAAGAAAAAAAAGAGCTAAAATCTGCTGAATGAAGGTATCTTTCCAAACATTTGGAAGATTGCTCATGTAACACCACTACATAAAAAAAGGACCCGAAAATCTGTGTAATAATTATCGTCCTATTTCGCTGTTAAGTTGTGTAGGCAGGTCTTAGAACGATGTGTTCCAGCCGTGTGTTTTTGAATTATTTTAAGTTTATAAATAGTTCTTACTCCATCCCAGGTCAGAGATTTGTGCCAGATAGACTCAAACAGTGACCAACTCACATCAATATAATCATTACTATGATAAACATCATTCGAATCAGGTAAAGACTACAACATATCCATTTTTTTCGACATTTCCGAAGCCTTCGATCGAGTGTGGCACAAGGGATTAGAAAAAAATAGAAGCTGTTGTATAAGAAGCATTTGGCATTATGAGTTTCCAAAACTATTTACAAATCGACAAAACAGCCGTTGGTAGAAAAAAAAAGGGTAAAAAGTCCTTAATACAAAAAGTACCTTCTGGAGTTTTCCCACAGGGGTATGTGTTAGACCCTTGTTTTTATCTCATATATATAACACATAACCAAAATATTGATCTGTTATAAAACTTTTTGGCGGATTGACAAAGTGTGTATCACTTGCATTGAAGACCCCGACAGAAAGAGCGGCAATTTTAAAAAATATACATAGGACCTTGGAAAAATTAACAGCTGGGCGAAACGATGAAAGTTAGTTTTAACAAAGAAAAAACTGAATTGTTAACATTTAAGAAAGACAACCATCCAGTTTACCCACTGTCATTTGGAAATATTGTTCTCGAAGACAAGGAATGTCACAAACACTTAGGTCTGATTTTTCAAAGTAACTGCAAATGGGAAAAACATATAAACAGTATTATTAGAAAAGCAACCCTTCTTATTTCATGTTTACGTTCCTTTAAGTACAAGTTATGCAGAAAAGCCTTGGATACTATGTACAAATCCTTTATATTGCCACAGTTTGGCTACGCCGACATTGTTTGGGATATTGTACTGGAACACTTTCAAACAATCTCGAAAACCTGCATTTGGAAGCTATAAGAATTATTTTAGGAGCTGTAGAGGAACAAGAGAACCCGAAAAGTTGTTGAATAAATCTGGATTTTTGCACCTAAAAGAAAGACTAAACGTCACAGCTATTAATGTTTCACCACAAATAAGAATAATTACCTATGCCCCGGCTACTATCGAACTTAGTACCCCTCTAGTTTCAACAACAACCACGTATCATTTCGCAGACGACCACATGGAAGAGTCATTCCCGCTCACAAAACAGACCTATATGCAAATTCATTCATTCCGTCAACTACCCAACCGTGGAACACATTACCTCAAACTATACAACTATACAAACAATACAACGAAAAAATATTTGTCACACCGATGACACTGTGGTTCCTATAGTATTAGCTATTTGGTTCTAGAGAAAGGAAACAATTCCTTGTAGACTGCGACTTGCACTATTAGCGATTTCACAATTATGACTTATTCATACGCCACCTGTTTAGAAGACCCTATATGTTCATGCGGATATACACAGCAGAAACATCAGAGCATTTCCTACAACATTGTCCCCTTTATAATAGTAATAAGAAATAAAACAAACCATTAATCAATCAGTCAAAGAAATAAAACAAACCATTATCTGTTTGGAAACTCGCAGCTACTTTAGAAACTAATAGAAAATATTTGCTATAGTCGACGACTTTTTGCGCCAAACCGACCGCTTTTGTGTAAATCTGTAAAAGTCTGGTTAAATTAACGTGTGTATGATACAAGCGAAGAAGTAACACGTTTTAATCCTCTCCCTCTATCTCTCTCAGATCAATAATTATGACAACATTACTAGACCATTCGGTTAGGTTATTTGTTTTTTTAACCCCCCACCCCCATCCTGTTTTCTGTTGTTTTATTGGTTTGCTTTTTGTTTTGTTGTTTTTTGTTGTACTTTTGGTCTTTGTTGGTTTTGGTTGCCTCTGACGTTTTGACAACATTTGCCATCTTGCCATAGTAAATGTCTGTGTGTTATCATTTTCTCTTAGTAACCTCAACATTAAAGGCCCATATTGCTATTTTGTGTTTCCTGTACTTAATTTGTTTGAGCTTTATATTACGATGATGGAAATACATTTTGTTTAACCAGACGATAAGAAACGTTCCGTGTGCATATAAATTATACGCATTGCAAACGTCACACAACGCACGTTAAAGATTCTGTGTTCTGGTCCGAGTTTCGTTGAATTAATGGAAACCTCAGCTGTTTTCAGGATTCTTCAGATGTTAAGTTTGACACTAACACGGAGAAGAAGAGAACGGAGAAGAAGAAGATGAAGATGAAGAAAAAGAAGAAGAAGAAGAAAGAATAGAAGAAGCCAGAATGAAGAAGAAGAAGAGAAGAGAAGAAGAGAGAGAGAAAGAGATGATGATGATGATGGATGATGATGATGATGACAAGAACAGAAGGATGGGTGTCTATAGCCGGGGGTTCTCCCAAAGAGACGTAACCTTGTTTTTCTGCGTCTGCGTTATCCCACCAGGAGCTCTTTACGGTGAAACTGGCCGCCCTTTCTTTGACGTATTCAACAACTAAAACCGGAGACTTTGCCATTTGGCTAGTTCCTTCGGTCACAATGCCCCCACCAACCCACCCCCTAGACGTACTCAAATTGCCCAGTATACAGGGACAGCCAGGGGACAGAACTGCTAGTATGGCAGGGGTAGGTCTAAATCCGTCCGCAGGACTAGCTTACCCAGTCGTTTGCGTTTCCGCTGCAGACAAGCGTTTTGTTGCGATCAGAGTACAATGTCCTTTGCCTGGTCTAGAGTGCGCTGTTAATCTGTTTTAGCCGGTGGCACTGGCCCTTCACCGGTATGGTTCTCTCTGTGGACGCAACGAAGAGAGCCAGGAAACTGTACTTAAGGGAGAGCATCCTGGAAGGAAGACGCTGACTCTAAATGTGACCCTCTCCAGCGAAATGAGTCTTAAGTCGCATTTTGGGGGGCATTTTGAGATGTGTGTAATTTGGAAAGCTGCAGCCTCTGATGACAATTTTGGTATTTAAATGAAGACTGCAGTAAAAGAATTATAGTTCAGGAGCTGCGTGAGAGAAGAGGTGGACGTCCTGGGCTGTCCGTCCTAACGAGCCTTCTGGTTTCCGTGGACGTATAGAATTACTGAACCGTGCTTCGGCATTGGTCACAACTTGTCCCTAATATGTCAACCGACATCCGAGGACATTAAGCACCACTACCTATCTTCCAAAGGAATTATTGAAGTTGTGGCTATTTAGAGTTGCTAAGCGTTATGGCAGCCATTTTGAGAGAACGGCGCTGGAAGATATTGTGTCTTTGCGGTTTTTTGGGGGGTTTTTGTGTGTGTGTGTGGGTGTGTGTGTGTGTGTGGTGTGTGTGTGTGTGTGGGGGGTGTTGTGTGTGTTGTGTGGGGGTGTGTGGGGGGAAGGGGGGGGAGAGAGAGAGAGGGGGGGGGGGGGGGAGAGTGTTGTGTGGGGTTGTTGTGTGTGTGTGTGTGTGTGTGTGTGTGT
>JABMCL010002585.1:180000-182500 GCA_018857735.1 Alviniconcha marisindica
CCAGGTTAAAGGTAGACTATTTTTAAAAGGAATCAGAGAGAGAAAAGAGACAGACAGGCAGGCAGGCAGACCGAGACAGACAGACAGACAGAGACAGAGAGAGTTCCTTCCATTCCTTTTTAAATATAAAAATGATACCAGCGCTAATTGGCAGAAAGCTCCACATCAGTACCACCTACTATCATCTCCACAAGACGAGCCGTACAAGAATTCAGCCTCTCTCTTAACGGAACAAGGATAATTTTCTGAGAATGGAAAAGCCAGAAGAATGGACCATTAGCCGTACACGAATTAAGCCTCTCTCTTGACGGAACAAGGATAATTTTCTGAGAATGGAAAAGCCAGAAGAATGGACCATTAGCCGTACACGAATTCAGCCTCTCTTGACGGAACAAGGATAATTTTCAGAGAATGGAAAAGCCAGGAGAATGGACCATTAGCCGTACAAGAATTCAGCCTCTCTCTTAACGGAACAAGGATAATTTTCTGAAAATGGAAAAGCCAGGACAATGGACCATTAGCAAAGGCAGGGCAAGACAGGAAGAGCAAGAGGACTAGGCAGAAACAAAAGAAAGGAGATACAAAAGGGGAATCAAATGACAGCCCTGAGATACCAGACAGGAGGGAGACATCGGACATTCGCCGGCTTGCCTTTCGGGGAGGGGGGGGGGGGGGGGGTAAGTGAGACAGAAGGCATCAAAGTACATCAACTATTGAAAAGGGCACAGAGGGAGACAGACAAGATGGAGGTATCAAAGTACATCTACTATTGAAAAGGGCACAGAGAGAGAGAAAGAGAGAGAGCTAGACAGACAGGCAGAGAGTAAATAGCTGGTGCTTAACGTCCACATAGACCACAAGGCTTATTAGGGACGGGGAGGAGGGGGCGGGGGGGGGGGGGGGTATGGAGGGGGGGGGAAGAGGGACTATCGCTACACTGTCACTACCAGAATGACTTCCGAGAGCCGTTTTAATGTTTCATTAAAAGTGAGTGACAAGGTCACAAAGACAGCGTCCACAAAACACAACCTTTCTTGAAGACAAGGGAGAGCCGAAGCGGTATCGAACCGAGGTCCTTCTGCTTACCAGCCTAACGCCTTAGCGCTAGGCCAAACCGGACCACAGAAGAGACAGACAGACAGACAGACGGACGGACAGAAACAGAGACAGACAGACAGACGGACAGAGACAGACAGACAGACGGACAGGCAGACAGACACAGAGAGACAGAGAGAGAGAGAGAGAGAGAGAGAGAGATCGGGGCAGATAACAGAGAGAGGGAGAGAGAGAGAGGGAGAGACAGACAGACAGACAGACAGAGAGACAGACAGAGACAGAGACTGCGAGCAGCAGTAGCAGGTAGGACCTGGTCGGGCCGGGTCGGTGAGGTAGGTGTGAGGTGACGGTAGGGGGGTCGGGGAGGGGGGGGGGGGGGCGTAGCAAAATAAAATGACACCGGTGTCCCGATGTGGCCACGCTGTGAACTCTGTAGCCGTCTGGTCACCAATGAACCCCACGCCAAGTGGGTCCTCTTCGCCTTCACCCTGCTAATGAGACGGATCACCGCCAAGTGAGCGTTAGCGACCGGTCCCAAATCCCTTCCTGATCCACCATTTCCCAGAGATCCTCCCTCCCCCTCCCCCATCCCTTCCTCCTCCACCTCCACCCCCACCCCTGCCCCTACCCCTACCCTTACCCCGCTCCACCATTCCAATCACGCCAAGTATTCCACGCTGGTAGCTGAACCTGCGGCTTTCAAATCCGCGGTAGCTCTGTGTGTCAGTTTGACCAATCAGAATGCAGGGATTAGGGTCGTGGACCCACGGATGACGGGACGATAAATGGTGGCGAAAGCGAGTGAGGGTATCTTCTGTGGAGTGTTTTGGTCTCTCTCCGAGGGCAACGAAGGCTGACGACATTCACAGTCAGTTAACAATGATCACCGTCACCATCATCATTATCATGAACTAAATCAAACGCTTTCACACACCTGGTGTGTGTGTGTGTGTGTGTGTGTGTGTGTGTGTGTGTGTGTGTGTGTGTGTGTGTGTGTGTGTGTGTGTGTGAGAGAGAGAGAGAGTGTGTGGTGTGTGTGTGTTGTGTGTGTGTGTGTGTGTGTGTGTGTGTGATGTGGTGAGAGGAGAAGTGTGAGGAGTGAGGTGTGTGTGTGTGTGGTGAGAGAGAGAGAGAGAGAGGTGGTGTGTGAGAGAGAAGAGAGAGGAGGAGGGGTGAGTGTGTGTGTGTGTGTGGGAGGGGGGGGGTGTGTGTGTGGTGTGTGTGTGGGGTTTTGTGTGTGTGTGTGTGTGTGTGTGTGTGTGTGTGTGTGTGTGTGAGAGAGAGAGAGAGAGAGACAGAGAGAGGGGGTGTGTGTGTGTGTGTATGTGACACCAACATTCAGGTAAGTATTCTTACGAGAGAATAAACAAAAGTGGTCAATTCCATACGAATCGAAAACAGAAGATAGACGGAAAAACAGAGATAGACACGGAAACACACACAC
>JABMCL010002585.1:192500-197500 GCA_018857735.1 Alviniconcha marisindica
GACACTTCCGGGAGTCGGCGAGGCATACGAAGCTATAATCTGACCTGCACCAAGCTCTTATTAACAGAAGATCTTTGAACCCGCTGGAGTCTCACCTGGGGCCGGGAATGGGTGGCGGGAGGGAGGAGGGAGGGGGACATCAATTTCTACGTCGGCGGTAATCCGCCGCGAATGCTGCTGATCGCGAATCGAAAATGCCCTTCGACTTGTCAAATGCAGCATTTTCCGGCGAACACCGCAAGGGGTAAAATGTGTCTGCAGGGAGGTGACCCCCCCCCCCCCCCCATCCCTTCCCTCCCCGTCCCCCCGCCTTCCCCTGTCCCTTTCCTCTCCCCCCCCCCCCCCTCCCTGTCCCCCTCTTCCCCGCCTCCAACTTCCCCCCACAGCACCCCTTTCCCCGTACATCAAATGTTGTATTACAAGCACTTTGTCGCTCGGTAATGATTTACCAAGAGAGCTTAGCTCTAATTGGTGGTTTCTAATTATCCCCTACAGCGCCCCCTGTCTGTCAGCAGGCGGAGGGAGAGAGAGAAAAATTGCCAATCACTAGCACGTGACTTTGTGTTTCCGCTCTGATTGGACCCTTCGGCCAAAAGAAATGGACCATTTGCGCCTCCGCTGCTGTGGCCGGGTTCCGGGTGATTCCCACACACTCGGGAAAAAAGAGGTGGCGGAAAAAACGAAAAACAAAAAAATGCAACAACTCTTTTGCGCATGATTACTGATAACTTCCGCCGCCTTCTCTCTGTCTCTCTGTCTCTATCTGTCTGCCTGTCTGCCTGTCTGTCTGTTTCTGTCTGTCTGTCTGTCTGTCTGTCTGTCTGTCTGTCTGTCTGTCTGTCTGTCTGTCTGTCTGTCTGTCTCTCTCTCTCTCTCTCTCTCTCTCTCTCTCTCTCTCTCTCTCTCTCTCTCTCTCTCTCTTAGTTTGCCGCAATTATTTGTATTCTCGTTTGACGTATTGAGTTGCTGTGTTTGTCATCAGAGACAGATTTGTAAAAAAGCTGACTTGTGCTTAAATCTTCATCCTTGTCTAATAAAGTATCATCCTCTCTCTCTCTCTCTCTCTCTCTCTCTCTCTCTCTCTCTCTCTCTCCCCCCCCATCCCCCAGTCTCTCTCTTTCTCCCCCTCTCTCTCTCTCGCAGAAGAATAAAAATTACTCGATTGTAACGCCCATTCAGCCGTGAAGGTCACATCAAAGGGAACTGTAATTCATTAAGTCACAAATAAAGCCTCTGTCACTGCCCCAAAAAACACACAAGGAAGCGTGAATAACTTGGTGTTTTACGCCCAGGCAAACACAAAGAAGAGTAAATAAGTAACTTGGTATAGTACGTCCCGTCAAACACAAAGAAGAGTAAATAAGTAACTTTGTGTTTTATGCCCCGTCAAACACAAGGAAGAGTAGGCAAGTAATCTGGTGTTTTACGCCCAGTCAAACACAAAGAAGAGTAAATAAGTATAACTTGGTGTTTTACGCCCCGTCAAGCTCAAAGAAGAGTAAATAAGTATAGCTTGGTGTTTTACGCCCAGTCAAACACAAAGAAGAGTAAATAAGTATAACTTGGTGTTTTATGCCCCCTCAAACCAAAAGAGTAATAAATATAACTTGTTTTACCCCAGTCAACACAAGGGAAAAGTAAATAAGTATAGCTTGGTGTTTTACGCCCAGTCAAACACAGAAAGTAAGTAAGTAACTGGTGTTTTACGCCCAGTCAAACACAAGTAATAACCTGGTGTTTTACGCCCAGTCAAACACGGAAGAGTAAGTAACCTGGTGTTTTACGCCCGTCAAAAAAGTAAGTAACTTGGTGTTTTACGCCCCGTCAAACACAAGGAAAGTAGTACTTTTACGCCCCGTCAAACGCAAGGAAGAGTAAGTAAGTAACCTGGCGTTTTACGCCCCGTCAAACACAAGGAAGAGTAAGTAAGTAACCTGGTGTTTTACGCCCCGTCAAACACAAGGAAGAGTAAGTAACCTGGTGTTTTACGCCCCGTCAAACACAAGAAAGTAAGTAACCTGGTGTTTTACGCCCCGTCAAACACAAGGAAGAAGAAGAAAAAAAGACCGAGGCAGAACAGAAAAGAAGACGTTTCTCAGACACTGCATGCGCTTCGGTACATCTTCAACTGTCCAAGAGAGTAAGTTCCATAGTCTTCCGACACGGAATGTAGCTGCTGCTGCGGTTCCTGTTCGTCCACAACCACAACCGCCACTTCACCTGATATCTCTAAATCAGACGGAATGGTCGAGGATATCTACCAGCATGTTCTATGCTTATAACATCTCTCTCTCTCTCTCTCTCTCTCTCTCTCTCTCTCTCTCTCTCTCTCTCTCTCTCTCTCTCTCTCTCTCTGTTGCTTTAAGAAATTTTAGTATGTGTGTGTATTTAGCAAGGGCAGTGCTGAAGGGATTAGCTCTTCAAAAATTAGTGCTTGATGCTTGTGTATGTATGTTTCCTCTTATATTTTTGTGGGTGGAATCTGACAATTACAGGCTCGAGAAAGAAGCAAACAAAAATGGAGAGCGAAAGGTTTCACAAATAAAGAAAAAAGGAAAACCGAGGAAAAATAAACAAAAGGCCAAACTGTTGACAATGGCGTCGATGCTTCATCCTTGGAGATTATAGATACCCTGTGGGCACCCATACAGACGTACCAGAAGCTTTGAAATTTTATTAATAATTTGCTTTTTCTGACAGAAAAAAAAATCTGAAACAAGAATATTTAAGTGTCGTTTTGTAGCTTGACAAAGGGGGATTACCCCGAAAATTTGCAGATGAAATGATTCATGATTTTTCCCCCACCGTTTAATTGTTATTTAAGTGTCGTTTTGTAGCTTGATAAAGGGAATTACGCCGAAAATTCGCATGTTGTGTTTTGTCCTAATAAATAAGCATTCTCTTGAACCTTTTATGTGTCTGGGTCTTATTTCGACAGAGTTTGATCGTCCCGAGGTGACGTTAAAGTCCACTAACGAACTATTAGTCTATTCCTACTACTCCTGTGTTCCAGCTACATGTATGTCAAAACACAGACCACAAGCGAGTTAACCAGGTTCCCTTGCTGAGTGTTTATGGAATATAAAATTAATAGGTAGGCCTACCAAGTATAGTCATTGGATTTTAACGCCCTGTCGATATAAATAGGTACCAAAACAGTTGTGCAGTGATAAACAGATGGGTGGGTTGTTTTTTATCGTTGTAACGGTGAATTGGACAAACCTGTGATATAGGAACTTGTGTTGTGAACAGGCGTAAACGAATTTTGAATGTGTGATTCGGCCTGAGGTGACCCTGTGTGTTTGATGGGACGTTAAAATCCAAGAACCTCTCTCTCTCTCTCTCTCTCTCTCTCTCTCTCTCTCTCTCTCTCTCTCTCTCTCTCTCTCTCTAGCGGTCTCTCTCTGTCTCAGTCACCGTCTGTCTCTGTCTCTCTCTGTCTCTGTCTCTCTCTGTCGGTGTCGGTGTGTGTGTGTGTGTGTGTGTGTGTGTGTGTGTGTGTGTGTGTGTGTGTGTGTGTGTGTGTGTGTGTGTGTGTGTGTGTGTGTGTGTGTGTGTGTGTCTCTCTCTCTCTCTCTCTCTCTCTCTCTCTCTCTCTCTCTCTCTCTCTCTCTTGATTTTTGACTGATTTTCTGTTGTTTTCATGTTGTTTGACATAAAAAAAATACCTGTTGTTGCGAAATGAACTCAGTCGATTATGCTTGTGAGCGTTTACTAAAAGCTTAGCTTGTTCAATGCTCATGCGGCGAGTTTGTGTTTATCTGTTTCGATCTTTTCACGAACGTAAATAAACTTTGCTTGAACCAAAGATTACAAATTATATCATCTTTGCTTAAAAGCACGGTCAGCGAAGGTTATACAGTGAGTATAGATAGCTCCTTTCACAGTCTCACCTTTGACCTTTCAACACCGTTTCCGCCCCTCCGTTCCTGCTCACTGCTCACCGAGTGTTGCACTCACTGTGAATGCAGCCGCCTTTTGTGTTGCATTCAATCAATGTAAGGGCCGCACGGGGGGACGGGGTGGGGGAGGTTATGGGGGGGGGGGGGGGCGGGGGGCTGGGGGAGGATCCGCTCTCATGTCACAGATTCGCCATTTTAAAGGGCATCTTGTCAGTTTCATGGACCAGCGGCTGACCCCCGCAGGTCACGCACGTGGTTTTGAAAAGACAGTCCTGGAAGCTACCCGCGACCGTACATGAAGGTGTTTTGTTTTTTGTCTTCTTTCCCTCCACCCCCCCCCCCCCCCCCCCCCCCCCCCCACCCCCACCCCCTCTCCCCGCCCCCACACACCTTTCTTCTTCTTCTTTTCTTCTTTTTCTTTTTTGGTGTGTGTGTGTGTGTGTGTGTGTGTGTGTGTGTGTGTGTGTGTGTGTGTGTGTGTGTGTATGTGTGTGTGTTGCTGTTGTTATTGTTTTTGTTGCTGT
This sequence comes from Alviniconcha marisindica, assembly GCA_018857735.1. NCBI lineage: Eukaryota > Metazoa > Mollusca > Gastropoda > Provannidae > Alviniconcha > Alviniconcha marisindica. The sequence continues at coordinate 196,927 of JABMCL010002585.1, forward strand.
TGTTTGATTGATTGGTGATCGCTTATATAGCGCTATTCTCCGCTCTCTTGAGCAGACTCACTGCGCTCGCATGTAATTCTACATGAGTGACTAGCTTTTCATAGCGCGTTTTTGAATATCCACCGAAGTGGTGTACTTACAGCGCTGGCGTGGCTGGTGCCACATGAAGCTGCTGCCGTCTGTTGCTGTTGTTGTTGCTGCTCTTGTTTTGTGGAGGGGGGGGGGGGGGGAGCTTGTTTTTTGTTTGTTTTCATTGACTCCAACACGTTGCAAGGTAAACCAATTTCAAGTCAAGAAACAAAGTGAATTAATTAGCGCTCGAAAGACGCTTCATCCCTGACCTTTCACCACCTTTTCCCAAAACAGCAACAAAGTCCCGAATCGCCTGCGGTAACTCTCACCTGGCATGCGAGTAAATATATACCAGACGCATTAGCTCCACCGAAGCTATCTCAGTGTTCATGATTTAAACGCGCATGCCTGCTGGGTCACTTGGGCGATTCGGGTCCTTGTCGCTGTGTTTGTGTGACGTACTTCCGGCGCTAATTAACCCCTTTCCTTTGTTTGATTCCGA
>JABMCL010002585.1:205000-207500 GCA_018857735.1 Alviniconcha marisindica
TCAATTCAAATTCGAAGGACACATTGTGTTAAAGAGCGAGCGAGACAAACAGAGAGAGTGCGAGCGAGCGAGCGAGGGATGGGGGAGGGGGGGAGGGGGTAATGGGAGGGAAAAGAAGGAGGGAGGGAGGGAGAGGAGGGGAAAGAGAAAAGAGAGAGAGAAGGAAAAGAGACGCACACAGAAGGAGAGAGACAGGCAGACGACAAGAAGAGCACTCAGAAGGAGACAGAGACAAGAGCCACACGCAGAGAGAGATAGAGACAGAGAGCGAGAGACGGAGAACAGGAGAGAGCCAGAGAGAGAGAGAGAGAGAGAGAGAGAGAGAAAGAGAGAGAGACGGAGAGATACATAAGTCTTTGTTTCCAATTGCATCATGGGTGTGAGGAACGAATGTAGTTTAAAGCGATTCTCCGTCCCGCATTCGGTCATATTTTTTATTATTTACACTCTGTAAATTTCCCCTTCCCCTGTTCCTCCTCCTACTCCTCTTTCCCTCCCGTCGTCTTCCTCCTTTCCCCTTCCTCCCCCTTCCACATCTCCCCTCTTGCTCTCTCTCCAGTCTTCTTCTTCTTGTCGTCTCCCTCCTCCTTTGCCATTCCTTCCCCTTCTCTCCTCCTCTTTTTCTCCTTCCTCCTCCCTCTCTCCCTCCTCCTCCCGTCTCCCCTCTTCCACATCTCCCCTCTTCCTCTCTCTTCAGTCTTCTTCTTCTTGTCGTCTCCCTCTTCCTTTGCCATCCTTCCCCCTATCTCCTCCTTCTCTCCCTCTCCTCCCTTCCTCCCGTCTTTCCTCTCTTCCTCTACACCCTCCTCATCTTCTCTCCCTCTTCTCTCCCTCGTCCTCTCTCCTCCTTCTTCCTCTTTTCCCCTCTCTCTCCCCTTCCTCTCCCTCCTGTCTCCCCCTCTCCTCCTCTTCTTCCCCACCCTCCTCCACTCGTCCTCTCTCCTCCTCCACCTCCTGTCTCCCCCTCCTCCATTTCTCCTCCTCCTCTTCTCTACCTCCTGTCTCCCGCTCTTCCTCTCCCTCCTGTCTCTCCCATTCCTCTTTCCCTCTCTCTCTCCCCCTCTTCTCTCCGTCCTGTCTCCCGCTCTTCCTCTCCCTCCTGTCTCCCCCATTCCTCTTTTCCCCCCTTCTCCCCTCTTTTCTCTCTCCCTCCTTCTCTCCCTCCGTCTCTCCCTCTTCTTCTCCCTCTTCCTCCTCTTCTCTCCCTCCTGTCTCCCGCTCTTCCTCTCCCTCCTGTCTCCCCCATTCCTCTTTCCCTCTCTCTCTCCCCCTCTTCTCTCCCTCCCGTCTCTCCCTCTTCCTCTCCCTCTGTCCTCCTCTTCTCTCCCTCCTGTCTCCCGCTCTTCCTCTCCCTCTGTCTTCCCCTTTTTTCTTTTTCCCTCTCTCCTTTCCTTCCCTCTGTCCTCCTCCTGTTCTCTCCCTCCTGTCTCCGCCTTCCTTCCCTCGTCTTCTCCTGTTTTCTCTCTGTCTTTCCCCCCTCTTCCCCTCCTCTTCCCCCATTCCTCTTTCCCTCTTCTCTCTCCCCCCTTTCTCTTTTCCCCCCTTTCCCCCTTCCTCTCCCTCCCGTCCTTTTCCCTCTTCCTTTTCCCCTTCTTCCTCTCCCCCTCTCTCCTCCTCTCTACCTCACGTCTCTCCCTCCTCCTATCCCTTTCTCCTCCTCCTGTTCTCTCCCTCCTGTCTCCCGCTCGTCCTCTCCCTCCTGTCTCCCTCCTTCCTCTCTTCCTCCCGTCTCCCCCTTCCTCTTTCCCCGTTCTCCTGTTCCCGAGTGCATCTACACATTGTGTTTGTGTTGTTGTATGCACTCTGCGTGTCGCTCTGTCGGTGTTTTTTCGTGTGTGTACGTCATTCGATCTTTTACGTACGTGTTACGTGTTGTGATTTAGACGTCACTATGAGACGTCACTATAAGTAAGAGCGAGAGAAGGCGAGAGGGAATGACAACGACCTCTCGTATGTACCAAAAGAAAAGAAGAAATAAAATCAGGAACCTCTGGCTGTCGCTCGTTTGTTGTTCCTTACTTCCAACCTGCAACTTCCACCACCGACCGTTTACACCACCCCCCCTCTTCCTTCCCACTCTCTCCTCCTTTTGTCTACCTCCCGTTTCCCCCTCTTCCTCTCCCTCCCGTCTCCCTCTCTTCCTCTCCCCCTCTCTCCTCCTCTTCTCTTCCTCCTGTCTCCCCATCTTCCTCTTCCTCCCGTCTCCCTCTCCCCCTCTCTTCTCTTCCTCCTGTCTCCCCATCTTCCTCTCCCTCCCGTCTCCCTCTTCCCCTCTCTTCTCTTCTTCTTTTCCTCCTGTCTCCCCATCTTCCTCTCAATCCCGTCTCCCTCTCTTCCTCGCCATCCTCTTCCCCTCCTCCCTCTCTCCTCTTCCTATTCTCTCCCTCATGTCTCCTCCTCTTCCTCTTCTCTACCTCCTGTCCCCCCCACCCACCCACCCCTCTCTGCTTGTCCTATTATCTCCCTCCCCATTTCCGTTTCTCACCCACCCCACCCCCAC
>JABMCL010002585.1:220000-222500 GCA_018857735.1 Alviniconcha marisindica
ATGCATGTGATTGCACACGGGGGCTGTAAGGACACCGTTAGAGAGTCTGCACTGAAAGCTGACTGTGGGAGAACAGCAAACCCTTGTCGCACCGGGGACTCGAACCCGCGTCAGTATGACGCCTGGCTTTTCAGTCGGACGCTCTACCCACTGAGCTATCGCGGCCCCGATTTTCCAAGTGTGTTTTGGTCAGTTGGTCGGTCAGTCTTTCTAACGTGTCTTTCTGTCTGTTTGTTTGCAGTGCTGTAGGTCTGGTAGTTGATGTCTCTGTCTCCTCTGCCAAAAGTGCATGTGGCAGGTTACAGCTAAACACGTATACACCCTACGTATGTGGCTTTGCATGAAGTGACGTGACATAATGCATGGTTGTATGGTGTACACAGAACGCGCCGCAGTTTCACGTGGCGCCAGCCATGTAACAACCAGACAGCGCTGTAAATACATCACTTCGATGGATATTGTCATAAACGCAGTATAAAAAGCTAGTCACTCATTCAGAATCACATGCGAGTCTGCTGAAGAGCGGAGAATGGCGCTATGTAAAAGCCATCAACAACACCAATTTCTTGCCTGTTCCAAGTTGGCCTGATATTTGTGATTTTTGTGAAAATCCATTTTGAGCTTGAACTCGGAAGTGAAACAAGTAGGGCAGGAGCGTTTTGTTTGTTTTGAAGTTCTTTTTATTGCTTTTGTTTCCCCCTTCCCCCCTCTCTCTCTCTCTCTTTTCTGTAATCTCAGACGTACAGTCTACCGCCACCCTACAGAGTTGTATTACGCAATCAGTGATGATTCTGTTTTCACTTCCGCCTCCTTGGCGGGCAGCTCCGTCATTTCAGGTCCTGGGAAGGAAGCAAAATGACGCAGAACAGTAGGTTTTACGTTTCTGTCTGCACGCCAGCTGCTTCGTCTGAGAGTGCAAGGCAGATTAGTAGCTGGGACAGCTCAGTTGGTACAGCGTCCGACTGAAATGCCAGGCGCAATACTGAAGCGGGTTCGAGTCCCCGTACGGCAAGGGATTTTTTCCCCAGTGTCAGCTTCCAGTGCAGACCGTCTTACTGTGTCCGTAAAGCACAGTCCCCGTGTGCGACCGCGTGCATCAAGATCTGTGCGCACGTGTTATCGTCGTTTTTCACCGTTTAACTGTTGTTTAAGGGTCGTTTTGTAGCTTGATACGTGGGATTACCCTGAAAATTCGCACGTTGTATTTTGTCCCAATAAACAGCGTTCTTTTGAACCTTTCGCGTGTTTGGATCTGTGTGCACGTTAAGAATCCCAAACATTGGCAGCTTCTATCGTTGTTAGGACACATAAAAAAAATACAACACAGATCCAGTTTCAGATTCTGTATTCACCAAGTTTTACAACAAGGAAAGTGTGTCGAAAAGCGGTAAACATATAAACATAAACAAACGACGACACGGACATACATGAACTAGCATAGAGGTACACACCCATCCACAAAAACAGAACAACACAAACACGCATATACACACACTTCACAGGAATGGGTAGCGCTGCTCTTGCGGCTGCTGTGCCTTAATCACCCAGGTAAGGCTGTGCCTTAATCACCCAGGTAAGGCTGTGCCTTAATCACCCAGGTAAGGCTGTGCCTTAATCACCCAGGTAAGGCTGTGCCTTAATCACCCAGGTAAGGCCACCCGATTTACCAGCAAGGGACAAAGAGGCACTAAAAAGATATTTTAAAGTACTGAAAGAAGAGCTCAGATACCACTGTCTATCGCATGACTGTCGCAGAGACAAATGATAATGATTACAGCTGCTGACTAACAAGACCATATAATACGCGAGCACGTTAAGCCGTTCCCTTGGTCGTTTGCAAACGGCAAAAATAGGACCGGAAGTGCAGTTTTCGATGCAGAATTGAATGTTTTGGTTCGAGTATTGGAAAATGATAGTGTAGTCTTCGGCTAACTTCTTTTCCGTTAATGGTAAACTGGGGTGCTGGTATTGGTGTGTATGTTTATAGGACACTTTTTTTATGTTTTTTTGTGTGTGTGTGTGTGTGTGTGTGTGTGTGTGTGTGTGTGTGTGTGTGTGTGTGTGTGTGTGTGTGTGTGTGTGTGTGTGTGTGTTTGTCTGTCTGTCTATTTGCCTGTCTGTATGTCTGCCTGTCTGTCTGTCTGTAGTCGTTTGGCTATTTAAACAATTTCTTCATGGTATACTAGGAGATCATAGTTCAGGAACTATGTGAGAGTCGAGGTGGCCGTCCTGGGTTGTCCGTCCTAACGAGCCTTCTGGTTTCCGTGGACGTAAAGCTATACTGAACCATGCTCACGCATTGGTCTCAGCTTGTCCCTAATATGTCAACCGACATCTGAGGACATTAAGCAACACTACATATCTACCAGTATACTAAGATACTTGATAGCTCGGGTTGCTGAATTGCATGGAAATGTTTTTGTCACCAGTTGTTTGTACAGCCTAGAGTGTTTAACAAGGGTAAGAGAACAGCGCTTTATAACAACTGTCCATTGTTATT
>JABMCL010002585.1:240000-242500 GCA_018857735.1 Alviniconcha marisindica
GTCACACTCCCTCGTGTCTGAAAAGACACTAAGACAAGACAGGCCACCAACCTCTGCTTGAAGAGAAGTGTGTGTGTGTGTGTGTGGGGGGGGGGGTCCATATAATGCCTTATGTAATTTGTTTTGGTAGGACTGTCCTCCACGTACGTATAGAATATTGTATTTAGGTTCATATGTATGACGTGAGCGCTCAGGGCGTTGATGAGCGCATGATAAATTTACATTATTATTATTAAGAGTACGCGTGCGTGACGTAAGCCACACTCCAACTAGGCCATGCATGACGAGTCACGCTCCTCGTGTCTAAGACATAGGCCATCAGCCTCTGCTTGGAGAATGCATGTGCGTGACGTCAGCCACACTCCAGCTAGACCATGTATGACGAGTCACGATCCTCGTGTTTAAGACACACTCCAACTACAACATGACGACAGCCACGATCTTCGTGTTTAAGACACACTCCAACTACAACATGACGACAGTCACGATCTTCGTGTTTAAGACACACTCCAACTACAACATGACGACAGCCACGATCTTCGTGTTTAAGACACACTCCAACTACAACATGACGACAGTCACGATCTTCGTGTTTAAGACACACTCCAACTACAACATGACGACAGCCACGATCTTCGTGTTTAAGACACACTCCAACTACAACATGACGAACAGCCAAAAGATCCTTCCCCTTTTTTTAAGACACACTCCAACTACAACATGACGACAGTCACGATCTTCGTGTTGAAGACACACTCCAACTACAACATGACGACAGTCACGATCTTCGTGTTTAAGACACACTCCAACTACAACATGACGACAGTCACGATCTTCGTGTTTAAGACACACTCCAACTACAACATGACGACAGTCACGATCTTCGTGTTGAAGACACACTCCAACTACAACATGACGACAGTCACGATCTTCGTGTTTAAGACACACTCCAACTACAACATGACGACAGTCACGATCTTCGTGTTGAAGACACACTCCAACTAGAACATGACGACAGTCACGATCTTCGTGTTGAAGACACACTCCAACCAGAACATGACGACAGTCACGATCCTCGTGACTAAGACAAGACAGACCATCAGCTTCTGCTTGAAGAGTGCACGTGCGTGACGCCAGCCACCCTTCGCCTCCGGAACGTGACGACAGTCAAACCTCCTAAGTGTCCCAGACGTGGCGGGCCATCAGCCTGTGCTTGGACCATGGCGAGTGTACGTGCGCGACGTCAGCCACACTCCCAACGACAAGCACGACGACTGTCGCGCCTCCCGCGTCTAAGATGTGGCAGGCCATTAGCCGCTGCTTGGAGAGTGCACGTACGTCAAGGGAAATCCGGGCAGGGGCTGGACGCTCACCCGCTTCTCCTGCTCCCCCCCCCCCCCCAACTCCCTCCTTCCTTTCCCTTCCGGGGCAGAGGGGCCCAGACCTCCCTAATAATTGCGGTCTGTAATCCGTGTGCAGCTCGCCAAGTTCCGACCTGTGTGTGCTCCAATCGCGCGCTGCCCGCGCCTCAATCGGCCGCTCCGTTTGCCCAGCAAATTCTCCCTGGACGGCCGAGCCGATTGCCTTCTGTGACCCCCATTTGAGGGAGTCTGCACCCGCCCCAGGATGTATCCCCGGAGATAGGGGGCGAGCCGAGGACAAAGCCGTTGCGCCCTGCGCGCCCCCTGCTGGCTCGTCAATGAAGCTTCATCAGCTCTGGGTCAGAAAGCTTTGTGTTGTGCGGAAAGACCGCGGGATTTCCGCCAGAGCTTTTTTTTTTTTTTTTTTTAGGGTTGGGGTAGGGGTGGGGGTTGGGGTTGGGGGGGCTTGAGGGCGAGTCAAGTCTGCATGCAGACTTAACAAGAACTAGCCTCCCCCCTTCCCCCCAAAGAAACAAAAATTCCTAACAGGTAGAAGGGATACCTTCTTTTCTATTTAAATACGAGAAAGACACACACACAGACAGACAGACAGAGAGACAGAAACAGAGAGACGGAGACGGAGACAGAGACAGACACACAGGGAGTAAAAATCCAGAATTGTCTTTTGCAACAAGTCCCTCGCCCTGATATATCCGTACCGGTTGACTGAGCGTAAAACACCAACTTACTTACTTACTTACATACAACAAGTCCCCATGTTGATTGTGCGTAAAACACCAAGTTCCTTACTTACTCTCCATGTCACGAGACAAAGTTTATTCCAGCTCGCAGGACCAGCATAATTCTGAAAGGGATCTCTGACCAAAGGTTTTCCGGACGGAATGTAGATGGTAACCCGATTCAACGGTCTGAGACGCTACCTGCGGGCACAAAGCCAGGGTCATCACACCATCGATCGCCTGGAGGAGAGAGGCGTGGAAAGAGGAAGCGCTGGACGATGTTCCCTGAAAGGACGAGAGAGGGCCATCGTCAGTCAGACGAACACTGGAACCGTTTCAAAGGCAACGCTGGGGAAGCTTCTGACCGACGGGGTGGAGCGCATATGGGCTTTTCCGAGC
>JABMCL010002585.1:255000-280000 GCA_018857735.1 Alviniconcha marisindica
GGTAGTTAAAGCCGCTTTGTTAGCAGGGTGGTAACAACCACCACATTGTTAGCAGGGTGGTAGTTAAAGCCGCTTTGTTAGCAGGGTGGTAACAACCACCACCTTGTTAGCAGGTTGGTAGTTAAAGCCGCTTTGTTAGCAGGGTGGTAACAACCACCACCTTGTTAGCAGGTTGGTAGTTAAAGCCGCTTTGTTAGCAGGGTGGTAACAACCACCACCTTGTTAGCAGGTTGGTAGTTAAAGCCGCTTTGTTAGCAGGGTGGTAACAACCACCACCTTGTTAGCAGGTTGGTAGTTAAAGCCGCTTTGTTAGCAGGGTGGTAACAACCACCACCTTGTTAGCAGGTTGGTAGTTAAAGCCGCTTTGTTAGCAGGGTGGTAACAACCACCACCTTGTTAGCAGGTTGGTAGTTAAAGCCGCTTTGTTAGCAGGGTGGTAACAACCACCACCTTGTTAGCAGGTTGGTAGTTAAAGCCGCTTTGTTAGCAGGGTGGTAACAACCACCACCTTGTTAGCAGGTTGGTAGTTAAAGCCGCTTTGTTAGCAGGGTGGTAACAACCACCACCTTGTTAGCAGGTTGGTAGTTAAAGCCGCTTTGTTAGCAGGGTGGTAACAACCACCACATTGTTAGCAGGTTGGTAGTTAAAGCCGCTTTGTTAGCAGGGTGGTAACAACCACCACATTGTTAGCAGGTTGGTAGTTAAAGCCGCTTTGTTAGCAGGGTGGTAACAACCACCACCTTGTTAGCAGGTTGGTAGTTAAAGCCGCTTTGTTAGCAGGGTGGTAACAACCACCACATTGTTAGCAGGTCGGTAGTTAAAGCCGCTTTGTTAGCAGGGTGGTAACAACCACCACATTGTTAGCAGGTCGGTAGTTAAAGCCGCTTTGTTAGCAGGGTGGTAACAACCACCACATTGTTAGCAGGTTGGTAGTTAAAGCCGCTTTGTTAGCAGGGTGGTAACAACCACCACATTGTTAGCAGGTCGGTAGTTAAAGCCGCTTTGTTAGCAGGGTGGTAACAACCACCACATTGTTAGCAGGTCGGTAGTTAAAGCCGCTTTGTTAGCAGGGTGGTAACAACCACCACATTGTTAGCAGGTCGGTAGTTAAAGCCGCTTTGTTAGCAGGGTGGTAACAACCACCACATTGTTAGCAGGTCGGTAGTTAAAGCCGCTTTGTTAGCAGGGTGGTAACAACCACCACATTGTTAGCAGGTTGGTAGTTAAAGCCGCTTTGTTAGCAGGGTGGTAACAACCACCACATTGTTAGCAGGTCGGTAGTTAAAGCCGCTTTGTTAGCAGGGTGGTAACAACCACCACATTGTTAGCAGGTCGGTAGTTAAAGCCGCTTTGTTAGCAGGGTGGTAACAACCACCACATTGTTAGCAGGTGGTAGTTAAAGCCGCTTTGTTAGCAGGGTGGTAACAACCACCACCTTGTTAGCAGGTGGTAGTTAAAGCCGCTTTGTTAGCAGGGTGGTAACAACCACCACATTGTTAGCAGGTCGGTAGTTAAAGCCGCTTTGTTAGCAGGGTGGTAACAACCACCACATTGTTAGCAGGTCGGTAGTTAAAGCCGCTTTGTTAGCAGGGTGGTAACAACCACCACTTGTTAGCAGGTCGGTAGTTAAAGCCGCTTTGTTAGCAGGGTGGTAACAACCACCACATTGTTAGCAGGTCGGTAGTTAAAGCCGCTTTGTTAGCAGGGTGGTAACAACCACCACATTGTTAGCAGGTCGGTAGTTAAAGCCGCTTTGTTAGCAGGGTGGTAACAACCACCACATTGTTAGCAGGTCGGTAGTTAAAGCCGCTTTGTTAGCAGGGTGGTAACAACCACCACATTGTTAGCAGGTCGGTAGTTAAAGCCGCTTTGTTAGCAGGGTGGTAACAACCACCACATTGTTAGCAGGTCGGTAGTTAAAGCCGCTTTGTTAGCAGGGTGGTAACAACCACCACATTGTTAGCAGGTCGGTAGTTAAAGCCGCTTTGTTAGCAGGGTGGTAACAACCACCACATTGTTAGCAGGTCGGTAGTTAAAGCCGCTTTGTTAGCAGGGTGGTAACAACCACCTTGTTAGCAGGTCGGTAGTTAAAGCCGCTTTGTTAGCAGGGTGGTAACAACCACCACATTGTTAGCAGGTCGGTAGTTAAAGCCGCTTTGTTAGCAGGGTGGTAACAACCACCACATTGTTAGCAGGTCGGTAGTTAAAGCCGCTTTGTTAGCAGGGTGGTAACAACCACCACATTGTTAGCAGGTCGGTAGTTAAAGCCGCTTTGTTAGCAGGGTGGTAACAACCACCACATTGTTAGCAGGTCGGTAGTTAAAGCCGCTTTGTTAGCAGGGTGGTAACAACCACCACATTGTTAGCAGGTCGGTAGTTAAAGCCGCTTTGTTAGCAGGGTGGTAACAACAACCACATTGTTAGCAGGTCGGTAGTTAAAGCCGCTTTGTTAGCAGGGTGGTAACAACCACCACATTGTTAGCAGGTCGGTAGTTAAAGCCGCTTTGTTAGCAGGGTGGTAACAACCACCACATTGTTAGCAGGTCGGTAGTTAAAGCCGCTTTGTTAGCAGGGTGGTAACAACCACCACATTGTTAGCAGGTGGTAGTTAAAGCCGCTTTGTTAGCAGGGTGGTAACAACCACCACATTGTTAGCAGGTCGGTAGTTAAAGCCCATTTGTTAGCAGGGTGGTAACAACCACACATTGTTAGCAGCATAAGGCTTTTCATGGTAACAACCACTCCACATTGTTAGCAGGTTGGTAATTAAAGCCACTTTGTTAGCAGGGTGGTAATACAGCCACACTGTTTGTTAGCAGAAAGGCAATGGAATCCACCTTGTAGCAGAAGGGCAATGGAATCCACCTTGCTAGCAGAAGGGCAATAGGAATCCACCTTGTAGCAAAAAGGCAATGGAATCCACCTTGTAGCAGAAAGGCAATGGAATCCACCTTGCTAGCAGAAAGGCAATGAAATCCACCTTGTAGCAAAAAGGCAATGGAATCCACCTTGTAGCAAAAAGGCAATGGAATCCACCTTGTAGCAAAAAGGCAATGGAATCCACCTTGCTAGCAGAAGGGCAATGGAATCCAGCCTGTCAGCAGTGCGGCAACGAAACCCACCTTGTTAGCAAGACAGCAATGAAATCCACCTTGTTAGCAAGACAGCAATGAAATCCACCTTGTTAGCAAGACAGCAATGAAATCCACCTTGTTAGCAAGACAGCAATGAAATCACCTTGTTAGCAAGACAGCAATGAAATCCACCTTGTTAGCAAGACAGCAATGAAATCCACCTTGTTAGCAAGAAGCAAAGAAATCCACCTTGTTAGCAAGACAGCAATGAAATTCACCTTGTTAGCAAGACAGCAATGAAATCCACCTTGTTAGCACGACAGCAATGAAATTCACCTTGTTAGCAGGACGGTAATGAAATCCACCTTGTTAGCACGACAGCAATGAAATTCACCTTGTTAGCAGGACGGTAATGAAATCCGCATTGTTAGCAGCGCGCTTACGAAATTTACACTGTCACCCATGTGGTAATGAAATACACACTGTTAATGACACAGTAATCAAATGCATATTCTCAGCAGCATGGTGAAGCCTACACTGTTAGCAAGATGGCAATAAAATCCACATTGTTAGCAAGCATGGTAATGAAACCACATTGTTAGTGACGTAGTAATAAAATTAATATTCTCAGCAGCATAGCCAGACCCACATTGTCAGCTGCTTACTAACCAAATCCACATTGTTATCAGTATGATCATAAAACTAAACACTGTCAGCAGCGTACTAATCAAATCCACAGTGTTATCAGAATGAATATGACACTAACCATTGTTAGCAGCGTACTAATCAAATCCACACTGTTATCAGTATGATCATGAAACTCAACACTGTCAGCAGCGTACTAACCAAATCCACACTGTTATCAGTATGATCACGAAACTAAACACTGTCAGCAGGGTACTAATCATATCCACATTGTTATCAGTATGATCATGAAACTAAACACTGTCAGCAGCGTACTAATCAAATCCACATTGCTATAAGGATGATCATGAAACTAAACAACGTCAGCAGTGTACTAATCAAATCCGCAGTGTTATCAGAATGAATATGACACTAACCATTGTTAGCAGCGTACTAATCAAATCCACAATGTTATTTGGGTGATAATGAAACCAACCATTGTTAGCTAGCAGCATGGCTACAAAACCTACACTGTCAGCAGCGTGCTAATCAAATCCACATTGTTATCAGGATGATCATGACACTAACCATTGTTAGCAGCATTGCAAGATCCACATTGTCAGCAGGGTAGTAATCAAATCCGCACTGTTATCAGTGTGATCATGAAACTAACCATTTCTAGCAACATGGCAATGAAACTTACGCTATCAGCAGCGTAGTAATCAAATCCACACGGTTATCATAAAGATCATGAAACTAACCATTGTTAGCAGCATGGCAACGAAACTCAGACTGTTAACGGTAAGTACGTAACTTGGTGTTTTACGCCCAGTCAACCAGTACGGTTATATCAGGGCGAGACTATCAGCAGCGTACTAATCAGATCCATACTGTTATCAGAATGATCATGAAACTAACCACTGTTAGCAGCGTACTAATCAAATCCATACTGTTATCACAATGATCATGAAACTAACCACTGTTAGCAGCGTACTAATCAAATCCATACTGTTATCAGAATGATCATGAAACTAACCACTGTTAGCAGCGTACTAATCAAATCCATACTGTTATCACAATGATCATGAAACTAACCACTGTTAGCAGCGTACTAATCAAATCCATACTGTTATCACAATGATCATGAAACTAACCACTGTTAGCAGCGTACTAATCAAATCCATACTGTTATCACAATGATCATGAAACTAACCACTGTTAGCAGCGTACTAATCAAATCCATACTGTTATCAAATGATCATGAAACTAACCACTGTTAGCAGCGTACTAATTAAATCCATACTGTTATCAGAATGATCATGAAACTAACCACTGTTAGCAGCGACTAATCAAATCCATACTGTTATCACAATGATCATGAAACTAACCACTGTTAGCAGCGTACTAATCAAATCCATACTGTTATCAAATGATCATGAAACTAACCACTGTTAGCAGCGTACTAATCAAATCCATACTGTTATCAGAATGATCATGAAACTAACCACTGTTAGCAGCGTACTAATCAAATGCTACTGTTATCACAACATGAAACTCACCACTGTTAGCAGCGTACTAATCAAATCCATACTGTTATCAAATGATCATGAAACTAACCACTGTTAGCAGCGTACTAATCAAATCCATACTGTTATCAGAATGATCATGAAACTAACCACTGTTAGCAGCGTACTAATCAAATCCATACTGTTATCACAATGATCATGAAACTAACCACTGTTAGCAGCGTACTAATCAAATCCATACTGTTATCACAATGATCATGAAACTAACCACTGTTAGCAGCGTACTAATCAAATCCATACTGTTATCACAATGATCATGAAACTAACCACTGTTAGCAGCGTACTAATCAAATCCATACTGTTATCAAATGATCATGAAACTAACCACTGTTAGCAGCGTACTAATCAAATCCATACTGTTATCAGAATGATCATGAAACTAACCACTGTTAGCAGCGTACTAATCAAATCCATACTGTTATCAAATGATCATGAAACTAACCACTGTTAGCAGCGACTAATCAAATCCATACTGTTATCACAATGATCATGAAACTAACCACTGTTAGCAGCGACTAATCAATCCATACTGTTATCACAATGATCATGAAACTAACCACTGTTAGCAGCGTACTAATCAGATCCATACTGTTATCAGAATGATCATGAAACTAACCACTGTTAGCAGCGTACTAAACTGGTAGCAGTATGGCAACGAAACTCACTCTGTCACTGCCAGCAGTGTAGTAATCAAATCAAGGCAGTCAAATCAAGGCAGTCAATTCCACTGTTAGCAGTATGGCAACGAAACTCACTCCGTCACTGCCAGCAGTGTAGTAATCAAATCAAGGCAGTCAAATCAAGCAGTCAATTCCACTGTTAGCAGGCAGAGCGATAATGAAGGGGAATAATGCAGCGTTATGATTCACATCTGAACACAGCAAGGTGATGAAATACACTTGTTCCTAAAATGAGGTGCATACAAAATGCATCAAATGATTTTAGCTCGTCTGCACAGCATATATGTGTATATATATTATATATCAGATGGTCGTTTCTCTCAGCGCTTTTGTTGTAGTCGTTCGTTTTGTTTCGGGCGGGGGATGGGGAGAAGACAGAAGGCCAGACAGACAGAAACAGAGAGAGACAGAGACAGAGAGACAGACAGACAGACAGACAGACAGACAGACAGACAGACAGACAGACAGACAGACAGAGACAGAGAGACAGAGACACAGACAGACAGACAGACAGACAGACAGACAGAGACACAGAGGGAGAGAGACACACACAGAGAGACACAGACACAGAGAGAGAGAGGCAGACAAGAGAGAGACAGAGACAGAGAGAGACAAAGACAGAGACAGAGAGAGACAAAGACACAGACAGAGACAGAGAGACAGTGAAAGATTCTAAACGCACACAGCTAGCTCCAGCATCGACTGCGTCAGCGTGTTTCAAGTTACAGGTGTTCGGAACAAATGCCCATGGCAGACTGCGGGCCATCCCCAGTTTCTGGGATCGTCGTCGCTGCCGTTGTTGTGGCCGTTGTTGTGGCCGTTGTGGCCGTTGTTGTGGCCGTTGTGGCCGTTGTTGTGGCCGTTGTTGTGGCCGTTGTTGTGGCCGTTGTTGTGGCTGTTGTGGCCGTTGTTGTGGCCGTTGTTGTGGCCGTTGTGGCCGTTGTGGCCGTTGTGGCCGTTGTTGTGGCCGTTGTTGTGGCCGTTGTTGTGGCTGTTGTTGTGGCCGTTGTTGTGGCCGCTGTGGCCGTTGTGGCCGTTGTGGCCGTTGTTGTGGCCGTTGTTGTGGCCGCTGTGGCCGTTGTGGCCGTTGTTGTGGCTGTTGTTGTGGCCGTTGTTGTGGCTGTTGTAGTGGCCGTTGTGGCCGCTGTGGCCGAAGTGAAAGCTGCCAGCAAGTCAAGTGCCGCCTTTCCTCTCCCTGCCACCCGGCCCCATCCCTCAGAGTCTGTGGCGGCTGGGGAAGTTCCGTCTTCCGTGGCGACCCACCGAACCACGACGGGTCTCACTCACGATCGATATTTTCTCAGCTGCCCAATCGGCAAAAAGGGAGACGTTCATTTCCGATCGGTCTTCTGGCTGTTTGTTGAAAGCCGCGGGACGGTATAGAGGGTAGTGGGGTAGGGTGGGTGGGCTGAAGAGAAATTAAGGATAACCGGGTCAGGTCAGCATTCCTCTGCTGGACCCCTCAACAACCCCCTCAACCCCCCCCCCCCCCCCCCCCCTTTAATTACACGCGCGTGCACACACACACACACACACACATACACGCCAAAAATCACACACACACACGCCGAAAATCACACACACACGCCGAAAATCACACACAATGTGTGTGTGTGTGTGTGTGTGTGTGGTGGTGTGTGTGTGTGTGTGTTGTGTGTGTGTGTGTGTGTGTGTGTGTGTGTGTGTGTGTGTGTGTGTGTGTGTGTGTGTGTGTGTGTGTGTGTGTGTGTGTGTAGAATAGTCTCTACAGACAAACTTTTGCGCTCTATACATTTATTATTATTATTTTAACGTCTATTCACTAGTGCTACCAATTGTCTGAAAGTCTTATTATTATATTATTATAAAATATGCAAACAGGAAGGTGGCACTTCTAATCTAACGTCATAAAACGCGCTGTCGAACATCGGGGCACGCGCGGAATGCAGACATTCGGGTACGCATGGAATGCAGACATCGGGGTACGCGTGGAATGCAAACATTCAGGTAAGCGTGGAATGCAGACATTCGGGTGAGCGTTGAATGGAACACTCGGGTACGCATGGAATGCAAATATTCGGGTACGTATGGAATGCAGACATCGGGATACGCGTAGAATGCAAACATTCGGGTACGCATGGAATGCAGACATCGGGGTACGCATAGAATACAAACACTCGGGTACGCATGGAATACAAACACTCGGGTACGCGTGGAATGCAAACATTCGGGTACGCGTGGAATGCAAACATTCGGGTACGCATGGAATGCAGATATCGGGGTACACGTGGAATGGAAACATTCGGATACGCATGGAATGCAGACATCGGGGTACGCGTGGAATGCAAACATTCGGGTACGCATGGAATACAAACACTCGGGTACGCGTGGAATACAAACACTCGGGTACGCGTGGAATGCAAACACTCGGGTACGCGTGGAATGCAAACATTCTGGCACGCGTGAAATGCAGACACTGGGGTACGCGTGCTTGGATTGACAGTGTCGGGGAGCATGACGTGCGTGCGCGGAAAGAGGTGACGTCACCAGCTGAACTCGGAACGGCGACGGGTTGTAGGGTCAGGGGCCCAGCCTCAAGCTCACGTCAGTTATCGCCCACTTGCAGAAGGCCTCCATTTCTCAGCCCTACGGCGCTTTGGGGGTATCCCAAGACGAAGCATTAAAAGTAGCGGCAGCAGTAGTGGCAGCAGTAGTGGCAGTAGCGATGGTGGTCGCGGTACTAGTACACCGCTGCTTAGCGGTGAAGCGGTTTAGAAGTATGCCACCTTTATCCGCGATTCGAATTTAGGCAGAACATTCAGCGTAAACGTAATGACCAAACTTGTGGACAACATGAGAGAGAGAGACATACAGACAGAGACAGAGAAACAGAGAGAGACAGAGACACAGAGAAACAGAGACACATACAGAAAGACACGTGTGTGTAAGAGAGACAGACAGAGACAGAGAGGGAGAGAAGTGATCAGTGTACAAAGAGAGAAAGTGAGAGAGAGAGAGAGAGGGCATCAGCGTCCAAACAGACAGAGACGGGGGTGGGGGGGGGGGGAGAGAGAGAGAGAGAGAGAGAGAGAGAGAGAGAGAGAGAGAGAGAGAGAGAGAGTGAGAGAGAAAGGAAGCAAAAACTGTATAAGAATGCTTCATAAAATTTATATGGCTAATTGTACCACCCCATCAACGTTCGCGTTCAGGCGTGCACACATTTATATATGTATACAAAGACCATTGTAACGACCGTTCAAGTTTTGTTTTGTTTGATTTGTTTGCATTTCCGCTGTTGAGTTTGTTTTAGGGGGATAGTGTCTGATTGATGCATTTTGTGTTTGTTTGTTTGTTTTTGCTTTTGTTCCCCTGACTGATTCTGTGGAGGCGTGATCAACCGTTGTGTTGAAAGGGCATGAAGCTAACGCTCCGCGGTCAGTCAGTGAACTAATTCATCATGCCCGGCGTAATCTAGGCCCACTCACTCACCCATCAATGAAACGGCGCAAATCGGCTCCCGCTGAAGAAGGAAAACAAAACAAAAACAAAAAAACAAAGACAAAGTTTCAGCGTTGCTGGCGCACAGTGAAGGCCAGCGTCATAGCAAACAATAAAACTGGTGTCGTACCCCCCTCCCTCCCTCCCTCCCCCCCTCCCCACCCCCTCCCCTACCCATCCACCCATGCCGGCTTCCACAAGCTGAAGGTCAGTTATTAATATTTAACACTCAGTCAGTTGCGAAGGCCATATCACTGCCAGGGTGAAAATAAAAACTGATCAAATCACAAGCGACAAAAGCCCGGTTCATTCATTATTCACGGCACACACCACGGAACGTGTGAAGACAATGAGACCAAAGAGGATTCAACTGTCCTGGAAATTAAGGCAGAAACTACAAAGGCACAATTCCTGACATTGGGCATAGCAAGAATAGCTCAGCTGCATTCTATCTACTAGAGCATTAACCCCTTCACTGCCCCAGCCTGTAACATTTCCTGGCTGAACGATGCATGGACGCGCCTGCAAACAGTGTATTTTCCGGTCCTGTAACATCTGCTTTCAATGCTATGCGTTTTGATGTAAAAATCCTTTCACATGCCAGTGCAAAAAAATAAGACAAAAAGGGTTAAAGGTTTCAAAATTCGCGCTTTTATGGGTCGTTGTCAAATGAAATCATGGCAGTGAAGAGGTTAAAAGAAGTGAGCCTTCTCGAAGCTACTTTCGTCCAGCAAATAAAAGAACTGTTTCAACGCACCCGTGCAAATACAGAATTCCCCAAAGTGCAGGGCATAGCAAGAATAGCTCAGCTGTACTCGACCTTCTCCAGTCTTCTCAAAACTACTTTCGTCCAACAGGTGCAAGAATTTTAACGTCCCGTACAAAGGCCGAATTCCTGAAAGTGGGCAAAGCAAGAATAGCTGTACTCCATCTTCTCCAGCCTTATAAGAAAGTTAACCTTCTCAAACTACTTTCGTCCGACAGGTAAAAGAATTTTAACGTCCCGTACGAAGGCCGAATTCCTGAAAGTGGCCACGGCAGGGAAAAACTATACTCGCATTCTGATCTGCTCCAGTCTTTAAAGAAGTTAACCTTTTCAAAGCTAGTTCCGTCCGGCAGATCGCCCTGACATAACCGCACTGGTAACGCCAAGTTACTTACTCCGTCCGACAGGTAAAAGAATGTTAACGTCCGGTCAGTTACAAAGGTAGAATTCCTGGCTGGGCAAAGCAGGAAAAGCTATATTCTCATTCCGAGTCCGATCTACTCCAGGCTTTAAAAAACGTGAACGTCACACAGGCACAGCAACAAAGACCCGAGTCGCCTACGGCAACTCTCACCTGGCATGCGTGTAAATACAAGGGACATAAACTCCACGACAGGTATATCCTCAGTTAACAGTCTCAACAACTTTCACTTTTTCACTTTTAGCGCTTGAAATACGTCACACAAGCACAACAACAAACACCCGAGTCGCCTACAGTAACTCTCACCTGGCATGCGTACGTGTGAATACAAGGGACATAAACTCCATCAGAAGTTAGCGGAAGAACGCGAAGGAAGGAAGGAACATACGGTAAAAGCGTACAGTGACGTAGCTTGGAGCGCTTTTCCTAAATTAATTGTACAGAGGAGTGAATGAGTACCAAAACCTGTAAGCAACACAGAAACCGGTCATGACGACCAAACACTTCATGACGATCAAACACTTCATGACGTAACAAACACTACATGACGTAACAAACACTTCACGACATAACAAACACTTCATGACGTAACAAACACTTCATGACGACCAAACAGTTCATGACATAACATACACTTTATGCTGAAACAAGCACTTCATGACGTAACAAACTCCGTCATCGAAATCCCCGAAGACGGTGTTGTGTTGTTGTTGTTGTTGTTGTTGTTGTTGTTGTTGGTTCAGTTTTGTGTTTTGCTAAGACTAGTTAAAATATGCAGTCAAAACAGACAAGAAATTCAATCATTCAGCTTTGGGAAGATCTCCTGCAGCTTCTTGTGCTGTGAGCTAGGATACATACAGACCGTCCCACCCCGACTTCCAAAGCTCTAAGCCTAACACATATTTATTCACACGTGCTCTTAGGCCTGAGAAAGGGATGAGCTCATCCGAGATGTCGCCATCGAGGGCATCCTTAACAGCAGCAGAGTCGGCTGCCGAATTTGCCTTTAATACCCTCATGGCCAGGAGGAGAAGGAGAACAGGAAAGAAGGCAAGAAACAAGACGGAAACAGACAGACAGACAGACAGACAGACATAGACAGATAGGGAGAGACGGAGAGGGGGGGAAGGGGGAAGAGACAGACAGACAGACAGACAGAGACAGACAGAGAGAGAGAGAACTTTACAAAGATCGTGCTTTAGCTTCAGGCAAGACCTAACAACTAGTCCTTGCAAAGCTACCAATGGATAATAATAAAAACAAATTAAATTACAAGGCATCATTCATATACATATGAAACATGAATGAATGAGTGTTTCAGAGAAGAAGAAGAAGAAGAAGAAGAAGAAGAAGAAGAAGAAGGAGAAGAAAGAAAGAAAGAAAGAAAAGCAAACGATAACGACCACGATGAAGAAGAGGAGGAAGAAAGACAAACATATCCACCAACCATTCTACAACGCTTGTTCCTTGTTAAACTGGCCAGGATGATGCGGAACACAAGCTTAAACACAAGCGACATTGGCGGGGGGTGGGGGAGAGAGAGAGAGAGGGAGAGAGAGAGAGATGATTTGTTTGAGAGCAATTGTTCGGATGAACTAAAATAGTTTTCGGTATTTATAGCTCCGGGTTGCTCTTTTTAAACAAAATTAAATGTGCTTTAAATGTTGAACATACTCGGTCTGCTAATCACTTCTCTCTCGAGACGTTAAGAGACACACAAAAATATCTTCTTTCGTTTTTGTTTTTCTTCTTCTTCTTCTTCTTCTTTTTCGGGGGGTGGCTGGGGTAGGCGGAAAGTTCCCTTTGCGATTGAAATCAATATGCATATAAAACCTAGCTGGCAGCGTACACCTAAACGCAGCAAGTCTGACATTTAAAGCAAAGAAATTGGTGTACTCTTCCATTAGGCAACTTAGCTTTCATGAAACTTTTCTTTTCTCTCTCATTTTACTGGGGGGGAGAAGGGGAGGAGTGGGTGGGGGGGGGGGGTTGTGGTGGTGTGGGGGGGGGGGGGAGGGTATTGTGTCTCTTGCTAATCAATGTCATATTCGGAAATGCGAGTTGTTTCCAAACTGAAGCGAACTGGGTCCTAAGGGCAGTGTTTAATATCAAATAAAAGCAAGCTTTTAAAAATCGCTTTGAATCGTTTCGTCCTGGCCTTTTTACCATTGTGGTGAGCTGGGTCGCTTGTCAAGGTTGTTGGTTGGTTGGTTTGGTTGTGTGTGTGTGTGTGAGAGAGAGAGAGAGAGAGAGAGAGAGAGAGAGGTGTGTGTGTGTTGTGGTGTGTGTGTGTGTGTGTGTGTGTGTGTGTGTGTGTGTGTGTGTGTGCGTGCTATGGGGGAGGCGGGGGGGGGGGGGGGGGGGGGTCTGGATGGTAGGAGAAGAAAGCAAACGGTTCAAAGCATGCGTTATACGCTTTGATCCATTTACACGTTAGCACGTACGACTGATCGCTGTGGAAAAGCATTTCTATCAAAATGAAACCTAGCAGACGACGTAGCGGAAACACTTTCGCTTAATTCCGATTAAATGGCCAGCAGAATCCTTTGATGGTCGATGTGTCAGTTCCCCATCCTCTTCACCTCCCCCCCCCCCCCCCACCCCATATCCCAAACCTGCATCCCCTTCACCTCCAATCGCTTACAGAGTTTAAAAAAGGAAAGGACTTGGTTTGTTTGTTGTTGTTCTTTGTTTGTTTTGTGTGTGCTTTTCTGTTCTTTAACTTCTTTCTTCTTCTTTTTTTCTTTTCTTTTTTTTTTTGCTTTTTCGTTTTGTTGCTTTGTTTTCCTTCTTCTTTTTTTTGGGGGGGGGGTGGTGGGGGGGGGGGGGGGGGGGGGACTTCTTTCTGTTGTTGGGATTGGGAGTAGGTTGGGGGGATTGTTCGTGTAACAACGGCAGGCACACGCACAGAGACACACACACACACACACACACACACACACACACACACACACACACACACACACACACAATCTAGTTCGACTACAAGTGAAATAATCCAAAAATGCGTGCGTCATCTCAACATCAATGCTCTCTCTCTCTCTCTCTCTCTCTCTCTCTCTCTCTCTCTCTCTCTCTCTCTCTCACACACACACACACACACACACACACACACACACACACACACACACACACACACACACGTAAGCAGGTGAGGGGGGGGGGGGGAGAAAAAGTATCAAGAGCCTACCTTCAGTTGCTCCATTGAAGACGAGGACTATGAACGGCAATGGGGAGAAGCACAAGAAGAAGTAAGAAACGGAACGAAACTGCCGACGTCCCTCTGTGTAGTGGTCCACTAGCTGGAGTACTTTCCTCTTCTTCAGTCCCGTAGTCAGCAACAGCAACCACAATTCCCCACACGGATCAGATCCGTCTCCAGAAAGATGTCTGCTTGTCTCTGCTGCTCTTGCGTGCAGAAGTGAAATCCAGTGAGTCACAACCCGGTGGTACTTTTAGTTTTTACCTGGTGCGTTAAAAACTCAACACCTGGAGACTCGACATGTTGATTTTTTGATTTTTTTAAAACTGTTCTTGTACAAAATATATACATATAAATGAAAAAAGTTCAACAACTTCAACGTGTAGTTCAACAAGAACAAGTATGATTTGTTTCTTGATTGTTTTGTTGTTGTTTTGGGTTGTTGTTGTGTGTTTTGCTTTTCTTTTTTTCCTTTTTTCTAATCCGAACAGGAAAGCGTGAAAAAAAATGACTGGCGAACGAACGACAATTAAAAAAAAGAAGAAGAAATTAAACGATAACACATAAAGCAAAACCTAAATAAAAACGTGCACTTTTGTCTGCACAAAGAAAAACAAGAACAGCACACTTTTGTTTCCACCACTACTACACTCTCTACCCCCTACTACACAAGAGTTCTTCCCACATCAAGACTTTTTCGGAATAAACGCTGACAGCGCTGCGCACGCATCGCGCGTGCAGAGAGCAGCCGACGACATTTCCCGCCAGCCAACCAAAATACACGGTCCCCAGATGATGAGAGTTCTATACACCGCCGACAGTGGCTGATGGCAGCGCGAAGGCTTCCACATACCTGCTTCACTGTGTCGACTGATTAGAGCTGTAACAGGACAGATGGTTTCTGTTGTCCGGTTAAATCCTAAGACGGCAGCGGCGTATGACAGAATTAATGTTCATGCTGTTCCAGAGCTCTAGGAGCTGTGTGAAAGTCGAGGTGGACGTCCTGGGCTCCCCGTCCATAATAGTCCGTACGGTCACTGTGGACGTAAAGCAACACTGAACTGGAGACATAGAACAGAGCTCAGGAGCTGTGTGAAAGTCGAGGTGGCCGTCCTGGGCTCCCCGTCCATAATAGAGACATAATATACAGAGTTCAGGAGCTGTGTGAAAGTCGAGGTGGACGTCCTGGGCTCCCCGTCCATAACAGAGACATAATAGTACAGAGTTCAGGAGCTGCGTGAAAGTCGAGGTGGACGTCCTGGGCTCCCCGTCCATAATAGAGGCATAATAGTACAGAGTTCAGGAGCTGCGTAAAAGTCGAGGTGGACGTCCTGGGCTCCCCGTCCATAACAGAGACATAATAGTACAGAGTTCAGGAGCTGCGTGAAAGTCGAGGTGGACGTCCTGGGCTCCCCGTCCATAATAGTCCGTACTGTCTCTGTGGACGTAAAGCAACACTGAACTGGAGACATAGAACAGAGCTCAGGAGCTGTGTGAAAGTCGATGTGGCCGTCCTGGGCTCCCCGTCCATAACAGAGACATAATAGTACAGAGTTCAGGAGCTGTGTGAAAGTCGAGGTGGACGTCCTGGGCTCCCCGTTCCTAAAAAGGCCGTACGATCTCTGTGGACGCAAAGCAACATTGGACTCGAACCCAAGCTGATTTTTGCATTTGTTTACCAAACCAGAGTCTCATTTACCACCAAAACACGTAATGAGATCACGTGTTAACCGTTGCTGTCTGTAGAAATTTCCTTTCGTTTTCCATGCAGCTTCGCCCTGTTATAACCGCAATGGTTGACTGGGCGTAAAACACCAAGTTCCTTGCTTTCCATGCAGCAAACATTTACAGTGTGTGAGTCGTCGCCAATGTGTCTCGTGACAATGCGCTGCTACTGTAACTGCATGGATCTGTGTGAATGCACGGGCCAGGCTCAGTATTTCGCCTTAGGATTTAACTTTGTTGTCGTGGCCAACGTCGACGGTTCGACTCTCGAGACCGGCTTATATTGACACGTGTACCGTGCTGAGGTGAAATACCGCTGTGAAGTAAGTAAACATGGTGCTTCACGTCCACGGAATCCATAAGGCTTATTAGGGACGGAGAAATGGCGGGAAGGGGGTATGGAGGTCGGGGAGAGGGAGATTATATACCTATCGCTACACTGTCACCACCAGAATGACTTCTGCATTAAGGTGGGCAGCGATGAGAGCCATTTTAATGTTTCATAATAAAATTGTGAGGGACAGAGTTACAAGACAGTGTCCACAGACCACAACTTTTGAAGAGAAAGGAGAGCCGAAGCAGGTTCGAACCGAGATCCCTCTGCTTACCAGCCCAACGCCTTACCGCTAGGCCAAACCGGCTCATTCTCTGTGAAGTTTATGTACCTTGTAATTTATACGAATGCCAGGTGATCGTTACTGTAGGCGACTCAGGTCTTTGTTGATTTGTTTGTGTGGTGTCTCGAGCACTAACTGTCTAACTCCCTTGTCTGTTGATTCCAGACCAGTGGACGTTATCACACACATGCTCTCCGGAGGCGACAGATCACACATGCCATCATCCTCACAGATTCAACGAGCTTGCTGCAAACATTTATTTTTATTTTTTATAAACTGGAATGGGAAGCCCAGATTAGCAATGAGTAGCATGCGTTAATGTTTCCTCGAAAGCTCCTATGGGTGCAGTAATTACGTCCTGAACTTGCCGGATTCGTGGGAAGTGACAACGTCGGTAGGCTGGAGGTTAACAACTATCAGCCAATAGTTGATAGTGCTTGCGTCTCGGAAGGTTTGAAGTGCTGAGGAGCTTGAGACACCACACCTGCGGACACAAAGCCATGGGTAGATTGACACCGTCTAACGGCCGGAATTCACAGACAGAAAGACGATCGACGATCTTTCTCAAAAAGACGAAAAGGGGCTGTCGTCAATCTAACCAACACTGAAACAGTTTCAAAGACAACGCTGGGGAAACCTCCGAGAGAGGCCGGAGCGCATACGGGCTTTCTCGAACCCGGAGCTAGCATCTTGAAGTGAAGTGAACTGGGTAAGGTAAACCAGGGAAACACGTGAAAGCTTTCTCTAAAAGCTTGTCATCAAGTATTGGCAACGTCGCCAACAATAGGTTCAACGGTGTGAAGGGCGGACACCTGCTGACGTGATAGATCAGCCCACACGCCTCTCTGAAACACTCGCGTTGATTGGCCACGAGGTATTCATGCAACAGCTTTTGATTGGCCAACGAGACTAGTCCCGCACGGGGAATTCAAGAAGCTCGTGCTCGGTTTAACGCAGCCGCCGCAGACACAAAATTAAAAACTCAAACAGACGGGAAAGTCGGAAAGCAGTGAATGTGTAGTTTCGTCAACGAAGCACGAACCGAAGGCAAACACAAGTGGGTGAAGCTGTTTTTAATCGCTGTGGATTGTCGTGTACAGGAGTGAACGTTTTTAACTCAGTTTGTACGGATGAGGGCGGTGATCTTGTGCGAGTGCTAAAACAATGATAATGATGATGACGAAAGACGAGATTTTTTTCTTCCTCTCCTTTTTTAAACCACCAAACAAACAACAAAATATCACCAAAACCACCACTCCGCACCACCCCCACGCATGCACCCCCCCACCACCACAACCCCCACACACACACAAAAACACACCACACACACAAACGGGAAAAACCCCCACGCAGCACCACGCACCACGCCACACACACACACACACACACAAAACACACACAACACACAAAACCCCCAACCACCACCCAAAACCACCAACCACACACACAAACACACCACACACACACACCCCACCACACACACACACACTATAACCACGACCAATTAAAGGCACCTTTCACTTCATGCTGCACTGTTACATCGATTTTTACCTTGTGAGTGGGTGGGTGGGTGGGTGGGTCAGCGGGCGGGTGGAGGACCTGGAGTAAGGGAAGAGAGGAGTGGAGGGAGGGAGGGGGAGGGGGCGAGGGTGGAGGAGCAGCAGAAGAGTCTGGTTTGCAGAGCCATCCATCTCCTTCCTGCAAGACTGCCGGAGCTAGTCTGTGGGCCTCGGAGAAGAAGCAAGACAGGAGATGGTGGTAAAAAGGGGAGGGGGGTAAAGGGGGTGGGGGGGGGGGGGGGGGGGTAAGAAGAAGAAAGCAGGAGAGGTGGTAAAAAGGGGAGGAGGGTAAAAGGGGGGGGGGGGGGGGGGGGGGGACTAAGAAGAAGCAAGACAGGAGATGGTGGTAGAAAGGGAGGAGGGTAGAAGGGGGGGGGGGGGGGGGGGGGGGATAAGGGAAACAGGGTTGGGGGTTTTGGAAAAGGGAAGGGGGGGGGGGGGGTGGGGGAGGGGGGGGACAAAAGAACCAGGAAGGGTGGTAAAAGGGGGGAGGGTAAAAGGGGGGTGGGGGGGGGGGGGGGCCCCAAAAGAAGGAAAAAGGAAATGGGGTAAAAAGGGGAGGGGGGGAAAGGGGGGGGGGGGGGGGGGGGGGGACTAAAAAGAAGCAGGACGGGAGATGGTGGTAGAAAGGGGGGGGTGGGGGGGTGGGGGGGGGGGGGGACTAAAAAAGAAAAAGGAAGGGAAAAAGGGAGGAGGGTAAAACGGGGGGGGGGGGGGGGTGGGGGGATTGAAGAAGCAAACGGGAGAAGAAAGGAAGGAGGGGGGGGGGGGGACTAAGAAAAAGCAAGAAGAAGACGGTGCAAGGGGGAAGGTGGGGGGGGGGGGGGGGGGAAAAGGGCTCTCAGGCTCACGGCTGCGGTAACTACAGATCTCAGATCCCAGGAGAAGGGAGCAGCTAGCGGAGCACGTTGAACCCCTCGTGGCGCTCTCGGGCCGGAAGAAGGAGATGTCGGCGTCCAAGCCGTGTTTGTTTTTAGGCCTGTGGTTCATTACGATGGGAGTCACTTGAAGGGCTGGGGGGCGGGGGGGGTGGGGTCCACGAAGAATCCACAGAGAGAGAGGGGGTGGGGGGGTGGGGGAAAGAGGTAGATAGATAAACATATTAATAGATACTTGATTTTAACGCCCAGTTATCCATGAAAGCTATAGATATGAGGGTGAAATAATAATAATATTATTATTATTTTTTTATAGCTTTTATGTATAGCGCTATTCTCTGCTCTCGAGCAGACTCACTGCGCAACTATGGGATTCTGAATGAGGACGAAAAAAAAAAGAAGAAGAAGAAAAAAAAAAAAAAAAAAAAAAAAAAATAAAAAAAAAAAAAAAAAAACCCCCCCCCCCCCCCCCCCCCCCCCCCCCCTATCCGTCAATTCGGAAGGAGAAGAGCAACACCAACAAAAACAAAACAACGGGATGAACAAGAACAAGAAAGTCAACTATCGATTCAGAAAAGAAGAAGAAAAAGAACAACAACAAACTACAACTACCAAGCCCAGACATGAGAGGAGGTTCCAAGGGTTCCGGACTTCCCTCCCCTGCGCCCACCTTATTTCTCTCCCCTTTTTTTAAAGTCACAATCGAGGTCGGCAAGCCTATGGTGTGGTTGGTGTCTCTCTGTGTCGGTGTGCGTGCGCGTGTATGTGATCTGAATTGGAAGTGATTCTGGTTTAGTTGTAGATTAAGTTTACCATTCTTAATCACAGAGATTGAGGCAGTGATGTTTTACACATAATTATGTAGAACCTGGTTGCGTGAACAATCTTGAACAGAAAGCAAGACTAAGAACTTGTAAGCGGCTAGGAGAGGCCGCCAATGTATCTGTCGCACAAAAAAGCAGGGGAGCATTTTCGGGGGAATTCCCCCCCCCCCCCCCCCCCCCCCCCCCGCCCCTTTTCCCCACCTACCAAGTCCACCCCTGACTACAAAAAAAAGACAACAGCAAGAAGAAGCAGTACTGGAGGGAAATTAAGCTGGCTATATCAGGACGAAAGAACAACGACAACAACAACAAACTACAACAAAAAAGACAACAGCAAGAAGAAGCAGTACTGGAGGGAAATTAAGCTGACTATATCAGGACGAAACAACAACGACAACAACAAAAACACAAAAAACAACCGGAAACAACGTAGGGAAATTAAGCTGACTATATCAGGACGAAAGAACACAACAAAAAACAACAACAACAAAGACAACAGCAAGAAGAAGCAGTACTGGAGGGAAATTAAGCTGGCTATATCAGGACGAAAGAACGACAACAACAAACAACAACAACAAAGACAACAGCAAGAAGAAGCAGTACTGGAGGGAAATTAAGCTGGCTATATCAGGACGAAAGAACAACGACAACAACAACAAACTACAACAAAAAAGACAACAGCAAGAAGAAGCAGTACTGGAGGGAAATTAAGCTGACTATATCAGGACGAAACAACAACGACAACAACAAACTACAACAAAAAAGACAACAGCAAGAAGAAGCAGTACTGTAGGGAAATTAAGCTGACTATATCAGGACGAAACAACAACGACAACAACAAACTACAACAAAAAAGACAACAGCAAGAAGAAGCAGTACTGGAGGGAAATTAAGCTGACTATATCAGGACGAAAGAACGACAACAACAAACAACAACAACAAAGACAACAGCCCGAGCTAGTACCGGAAGAGACAGTACTGAAGGGAAACAGCAAGTTGACTATATCAGGGCTAAAGAACGACAACAACAAACTACAACAACAACAAAGACAACTGCCCGAGCTAGTACCGGAAGAGGCAGCACTGGAGGGGAAATCGAACTGACTATATCAGGACGAAAGAACAACAACAACAATCGACAACAACAACAAAGACAACTGCCCGAGCTAGTACCGGAAGAGTCAGTACTGAAGGGGAAATCGAGCTGGCTATATCAGGACGAAAGAACAACAACAACAACAACAACCACAACAAGAAACTCCAACAACAAAAAAGACAAACGCCCGAGCCGCTGGTACAAGATTTTCTTCTTTTCTTCCATTTTTAAAGTCTTTTCACATAAGTGGCATTAGACTGATGTCACAGTCATCGTGCTGAAAACACGTACCAGTGAGCTGCAGCAATAGAAATTTATGTTTAGAAACAAATCTACTTGCACTCAACAAACAAGCTGGCAGCAGAAGAGTCGGGGCAGGATGCTGAAGGCAAGCCGGCAGCAGAAGAGTCGGGGCAGGAGGCTGAAAGCAAGCCGGCAGCAGAAGAGTCGGGGCAGGAGGCTGAAGGCACGCCGGCCGTCAGTCCCAGCGCTGGGTGAACGGATCTTCAGACCGTACCAGAGACCGTGGAGCAGAGCAGTGGATACACTTCAACCCGTGGACCTGTGTACACATACAGGTCCATGCTTAAACCGTGAGCCGGTGTGGCCCAGCGGTAAGGCGTTAGGCTGGTAAGGGGAAGGACCTCGGTTCGTTTCCCCTTTCGGCTCCCCTTTTCTTTTAAAAAAGGGTTTTGTGGTTTGGGGACGTTTGTCTTGTGATTTGCCCTTCACTTCCAAACTGAAACAAAAAAATGGCTCTAAATCGCTGCCCATTTTAATGCGGGAAGTTTCTGGTGGTGACAGTGTAGCGATAGAAAATATAATCCCCCTCCCCCCCCCCCACCTCCATCCCCCTCCCCCCCCCCCCCCCCCTTCCCCCCCTTTCCCTAATAAGCCGTACGGTTTCTGTGGACCATGTTTACCTGCTTAAACCCTCGTGTCGGTCCCGGGCCGGAAGAAGAAACAGTCCTAGTCTTTTAAAAAAGAAAAGGAAAAAAAAGGCTGTGTTTTTGGTGGTGGTGGTGGTGGTAGTGGTAGTGTTTTTGTCTTGATTTTTTGTTTGTTTGTTTGTTTGTTTTGTTTTTGTTTTGTTTGTTTGTGTTTGTTTGGCTGGGATTTTCGTCGTTGTTGTTGTTGTTGTTGTTGTTACTTAATTTTTGTTTGTTTTAGGCTTGAGGCCTTCACACAGGGAGTCAGTGGAAGGGGAAGGTTTGGGGGGTTTTTTGTTTTTGTTGGGGGGGGGGGGGGGTAAGGTTTTTTGTTTTTATTTCATGGGTTTCATGTCCCCCGGGCAACCGAACAGGGCACCTAAGGGGGCAACCCCCTTTCCCGGACTTGACCTGGGTGTAACCCTGTGTGTCTGACTGGACTCAGAGCACTAACTAACTAACTAACTAACTAACTAACTAACTAACTAACCAGCCTTGTGGGATAGGGAGGATTAAAAGCGGTAAACAAAAGTATCAACAATGTAGTAAAATTGTACAACAGATTACACACCAAGAAAAGTATTCTTATCATTAGCTCACAGCAACACACACATAACTCGTAACCAAAATTGATGTTAATTATTTACATAAGTGAAGTATTAATACAATAACAATAATGTTTAGTAGCGATATTTGGTAGTGGCGCTTAAAGTTATCTTCTTCTGCTTTCTCTCTCAAAGAACAAATTGGAGGAATCTCTCTCTCTCTCTCTCTCTTCCCCCTTTTCTCTCTCCTTCTCCCCCTCTCTCCCTTTTCTTCTCTCTCTCTCTTCTCTCTCTCTCACCCCCCCCTCCTCCTTTTCCTCGTGGTGTTTTTTTTGTGTGTATTTGGTGTGGGGTGTTGTGTTTGTTGGTGTGTGGGGTGTGGGGTGTAGGGGTGTTTTGTATGTGTTTGTGTGTGTGTGTGTGTGTGTGTGTGGTGTTGTGTGTGTTGTGTTTGTTTGTATGTTGGGTGTGTGGGGGGGTGTGTGTGTCTGTGTGTATGTGTGTGGTGGGGGTGGGGTGTGTGGGGTGTGGGGGTGTGTGTGTGTGGGTGTGTTTTGTGTGTGGGATTGTTTTGTGTTGTGCGGGGGGTGTGTGTGTGGGGGTGTGTGTGTTGGGGTGTGTGGTGTGTGTGTGGGGGTTTGGGGGTTTTGTGTGTGTGTATGTGTGTGGGTGTGCATAAGATATAAATTACAAAAGTCACGCAATGAAAGCGGCTGAAGACATTTTCGGAGAAACATTTTTGTGCAGCAATAAATGGACGCGGGGCACTTGAACAGAAAATTGAATTTATCTCCAGCAACAGATAAATTACACTTCATACATATGAAAGGGACATGCTGGCCAAACCCAATTTTGTTGGAAATCCACCAAAGTTTGGAGTAATGCTTGCCTGGCAGCCTGACGCCGGTCTGACGCACTCGCCTTTCCCTCGGGAAAAACGTGTCTACGTTCAGATGGAGCGGAAAAAAAGCTCCGTTTGGAACAATGAACATAATATATACTTAAAGCTGAAAAGTTAAGAAACTACTCGAGAAAAAAAAAAAACTAAAAAACTCTGTTTTTCGGTGGAGAAAGTGTTCTGTTGGGGAGCGATGAATATAATAAACTCCAAATAAAAAGTAAAGTAACTATTCGAGAAAAACGACTCTACTTTCCAAAGGAGAAAATTTTCAATCGAAAACTATAAATACGTTTTACTCAAACTCAAAAGTATTATAACCGTTCCAAGAAAACGACTCTGCCTTGGCATGGGGAAAGGCTTCAGCTGAAAACGATGTTGTTGTAAACATGGTGCTTAACGTCCACAGAAACCATAAGGTTTATTAGGGACGGGGAGAAGGGGGTATGAAGGGGGGGGGGGGTAGAGATTATATACCTATCGCTACACTGTCACCACCAGAATGACTTCTGCATTGAGGTGGGCAGCGATGAGAGCCATTTTAATGTTTGATAATTGTGAGGGACAAAGTCACAAGACAGTGTCCACAAACCACAACCTTTTCGAAGAGAAAGGAGAGCCGAAGCGGATTCGAACCGAGGTCCCTCCGCTTACCAGCCTAACGCCTTACCGCCAGGCCAAACCTGTTCATTCGATGTTGTTGATGATCGCTTTTATATAGCGCTATTCTCCGCTTTCGAGCAGACTCCCCGCGCTCTTGTCGCTTGTGATTCTCAATGAGTGACATCTCCTTTTATAGCGCGTTTTGAATATCCAACTAAGTGGTCTGCCTACAGCGTTCTTTGGTTGTTACATGGCTGGTGCCACGTAAAGCTGCTGCCGTCTCGGCGCGTTTTATTCCTTCTGATATGAGAGAGACAGGCAGACAGAGTTGTTGGATTAGAGAGAGAAAAAGGCAGACAGACATACAGACAGACAGAGCTGTTGGATTCGAGAGAGACAGAGACAGACAGAAAGACAGACAAACAGAGTTGTTGGTTTGGAAAGGGACATAAAAACAGACAGACAGACAGACAAAAACAGAGTTCTTGGATTTCACACACACACACACACACACACACACACACACACACACACACACACACACACACACACACACACACACACACACACACACACACACACCACACACACACACACACACACACACACACACACACACACACACACACACACACACACACACACACACACACACACACACACACACACACACAGCTCCTGGCTGTGTATGCCCTAGCTGTCAACCGCACAGGGTAATGAATAGAGAGAGAGGCCACGTATACGCCTGACAACAACAGTGTACTTTTAAGAAGAAATCTTTGTCAGGTTTGACCTGGCTATAATTTTCAACAGTTGCTGCAACGTGAATGTACAAGTTCAGGGAGTTCACGTTCGTTCCGACTCGCTTAATCCTCAGTTAAACCCTTTCACTGCCATGACGTCACTTGTAAACGACCGACGAAAGTCTGACATTTGAAACCCTTAAACCTTTTTGTTTTCTTTTTTGCATTTGCAGGTGAAAGGAATTTCAGCAAAAAGCACAGTGTTGAAGGTAGAGTGTTACAAGGCCGGAATATACAGACTGTTTGCAGGTTTGTGTACGCATTTTTCAGCCCGGAAATTGTATAGACTGGGGCAGTGAAGGGGTTAAGCAGACAAATCAGTTTATCTTGTAGCCTTCAGTTTCTTCGCGCGCCTATTTGCCCGTGTATGCATGGGCACTGGTGTTCAAAACGTTACATCCAACTTGTCTAATCGACAGAACACCTAAACCTTGAAAAGAAAGCTGTTCCCTTCGGAATAAGAAAAGCCACTGAAGCGATGCAGCGTGCAAGTAACCTAATACAAAAACAACACTTTACACTCAAGATCAAAATCGGAACATTTCTGTACGCTACATAAAGGCTGAGAAAGAATTCTGTTCTGTAATCATATACTATAGGTAAACAAAACAACGAAAAACAAACAAAAATGCAAACAAAAAAGCTGACATTCAGTTTATGTCATCCCAGAATCGGAGAACCATACAAAACTAC
>JABMCL010002585.1:287500-290000 GCA_018857735.1 Alviniconcha marisindica
TGTGTTTTGATTTTTTTAAAGTAAGTGTGCAAACAACTTTTAAAGGGTGCGGAGTCAGACAGAGACAAAGGATGGTAAAGGATGAGAGAGAGAAAGAGACAGACAGACACAGAGCGACAGGGAAAAAGAAAGGAGATAGACTGACGGAGAGAAGGGGAGCACTGGTATACGGAGACAGAGACAAGGGACAGACAGACAGACAGACAGACACAACACACACACACACACACACACACACACACACACACACACACACACACACACACACACACACACACACACACACACACACACACACACACACACACACACACACACACACAAAGAAAAAGAAAGGAGATAGACAGACGGAGAGAAGGGGAGCACTGGTATACGGAGACAGAGACAAGGGACAGACACACACACACACACACACACACACACACACACACACACACACACCACACACACACACACACACACACACACACACACACACGGCACACACACAACAAGAAAAAGAAAAGAGAAGACAGACAGACAGACAGACAGGCAGGCAGAGAAAAGGGAAAAGACAGACAAGTGGACAGACAAGACAGACAGAAGACAGACAACACACACAAACAAAACAAAAACAACGCTATGGCAGGACATCACACCAAAACACCCACCACAACACCGCACATCCCCACACACAAAACACACACAACTCAACACACACACACACACACACACACACACACACAACACACACACACACACACCACACACACACACACACACACACACACACACACACACACACACACACACAGGAAAAAAGAAAGAGAGAGAGACAGACAGACAGACAGAGAAAAAGGAAAAGAGACAGACAGACAGACAGACAGACAGACAGACAGACAGACAGACAGACAGACAGACAGACAGAGAAAAAGGAAAAGAGACCGACAGACAGACAGACAGGCAGGCAGAGAAAAGGGAAAAGAGACAGACAGAGTAAAGGAAAAGAGACAGATAGACGGACAGAGAGACAGACAGATAGACAGACAAACAGAGGGAACGAAATAGAGACAGACGCCTATGGGGTCTATATTTGGAGAAATCTTCTAATTGCAGGTCAGGCCGAAAAACACGTCCATCGCGACAACCCTCGCGCTATTTTGGCCATAAGATCCAGAAGAAATAGGAGAGAAACGTTCAAAAACACACACTCGACATTTTTCTCAATCAACTCCAACGCCAAAACCACCTCACTAGCCTCCTCCTACCCCCCACCCCCCAACCCCACCCACCATGCCCCACCTTCTTTCCTCACGTCTTTATTCCTTGCCTCAGCAATTTGGAGAGGACAACGAGGGAGGGAAGTAGGACTGAGAGAGAGAGAGGGAGGGAGGAGAGAGAGAGAGAGGGAGGGAGAGAGAAAGGGAGATGGAGAGGGAGAGAGAGAAAGATGGAGAGAGAGAGAGGAGAGAGAGAGAGAGAGAGAGAGAGAGGGAGAGAGAGAGAGAGGAGAGAGAGAGAGAGAGAGAGAGAGAGAGAGAGAGAGAGAGAGAGAGAGAGAGGAGAGAGGAGAGAGAGAGAGAGGAGACAGAGAGAGAGAGAGAGAGGGAGAGAAGAGATGGAGAGAGGAGAGAAGAGAGAGAGAGAAAATGGAGAGAGAGAGAGAGAGAGAGAGGGAGGGAGAGAGAGAGAGAGGGGGAGAGAGAGAGAGAGAGAGAGGAGAGAGAGAGAGAGAGAGAGAGAGAGAGAGAAGAGAGAAGAAGAGAGAGGAGAGTAGGAAGCAGAGAAAAGAGAGAGAAAGAGAGAGAAAAGAGAGAGAGATATAGCATAGAGAGAGAGAGGTGACGTGAAGAGAGAGGGATGGGAAGAGAGAGAGAGAGAGAAGGGAGAGAGAGAGACATGGAGAGAGAGAGAGAGAGAGAGAGAGAGAGAAGAGAAGAGAGAGAAAGAGAGAGAAGAGATGGAGAAAAGAAGGGAGGACGGAGGAGAGAGGGGATGGGGGAAGAGAATGAAGAGGGGGGGAGAGAGAGAGACATAAAGGGAGAGAGAGGGGAGAGAGAGAGAGAGAGAGAGAGAGAGAGAAGGGAGAGAGAGAGGAGAGAGGGAAGAGGGACAGAGAGAGAGAGAGAAATGGAGAGAAAGAGGAAGAAAAGGAAGGGGAAAGAGAGAGAGATAGAGAATTTAAAGGGGAGGGAAGAGGAGGGAAGAAAGAAAAGGGATGGAGAGAAAAGAGAGAGGGGAGGGAAACAGGATAGGAGAAGAGAGGACGAGAGAGAGAGAGAGGGAGGGGGAGAGAGAGAGGGGAGAGGAGAAAGGAGAGAGGGGAGGGAGAGAGGAGGGGAAAAGAGAGGAGGAGAGGGAGAGAGAGAGAGAGGAGGAGAGAAAAGGAGAGAGAGAGAGAGACTTGATAAAAGTTTATATAATGGGTTGGGAAAGGAGAAAACATGCTAAACTAGTCTTGAAAGCATGATATAAATATCAAACGGTTATTAAATACAACTAGGCATAACGGTGATAAACA
>JABMCL010002585.1:305000-315000 GCA_018857735.1 Alviniconcha marisindica
TGTTACATGGCTGGTGCCGCGTGAAACTGCTACCGTCTCGGCGAGTTCTGTGTGCACTATACAACCATGCACCATGTCAGTCACGTCATTTCAGACAAAGCCACAGAGAGAGAGAGAGAGAGAGAGAGAGAGAGAGAGAGAGAGAGAGAGAGAGAGAGAGAGAGAGAGAGAGAGAGAGAGAGAGACGTGTTTAGCTGTAACCTGCCGCCTGCACTTTTGGCAAAATGACCGGGAGCTTTTACGTGCTACTCTGTGTGTTGTGTGTGTGTGTGTGTGTGTGTGTGTGTGTGTGTGTGTGTGTGTGTGTGTGTGTGTGTGCGTGTGTGAGAGTGTGTTTCTTCTTCTTCTTCTTCTTCTTCTTCAGTTTTGTTGTTAATTTTTCTTGTTGGTTTTGTTTCAAAGACAGAGAAGGGCGAGGGAGAGGAAGTTTCGCCAAAAGCGAGATTCGAACCCTAAGCCAGCAGCGCCGTAACGCTATATACGTAATATTTGTCTCCTTATCGTCTGCCCCGTGGCAGCCACCCACGGCACATGAAAGGGGGCAGAACTGGGCAAAGAGGCGGAATGATCAAAGGCGGTGCATGGGCTGCAGTCACCCGGGTAACGCGATCACTCCGCGTTTGTCACATGAGTGTGTGGAGCGTGAAAAGGATTGACCACGAGATAGCTAGACTGAAGATTTTCTTCGTCTTTTTAGCAACTTCTTTTTTTTAATTTTATTTTTGTCTTCTAATTTTAATCCTTGCGAAAGGTTCTGAACACACACACACACACACG
The DNA here is from genome assembly GCA_018857735.1 of Alviniconcha marisindica. Taxonomy (NCBI): domain Eukaryota; kingdom Metazoa; phylum Mollusca; class Gastropoda; family Provannidae; genus Alviniconcha; species Alviniconcha marisindica. The sequence continues at coordinate 305,778 of JABMCL010002585.1, forward strand.
TTTTATGTGAGATACACTACCAGTTTTTACTCCCAACCCCATCCCAACATAATTCGTCTAAGCGAGCGGTTTTATTTTTGAAAACAATAGTACAACTGGATATCCTGCGGAAAGAATCCGTAGTATTGTAATTTATGCATCAAGTATTTCATTTAACCTTGAATTTTGCTCTTTCTTTGACACCAGCAAGAACACTAAAGTCAAGATTGAAAAATAAAAGTTAAAATTTAAAAATGTAAAATTAAAAAAGAACACCAAATCTAAAAAAAATATAAAAATAAAAAAAGAGATGGAGATGAAGCCTCCTGGCATGACACAAATTAACAGCACCACCCCCAGAGATGGTTATAAAGCCTCCTGGCATGACACCAATATTAACAGCCTCCACCCTTCAGAACCGGGATGGAGATGAAGCCTCCGAAGACGGCCTCTGGCTGCCCATGTGGCGGGGTAGTAAAACGACTTTCTAGAAAACAACAACAACAACAGCAAGAAGAAAAAGAAGGACAACAACAACAGCAGCAGCAGCAGCAGCAAGAAGAAGGACAACAACAGCAACAACAACAACAGCAAGAAAACAACAAGAAAAACGACAGCAGCAGCAAGAACAGGACAACAACAACAGCAAAAAGACAAACAACAAGCACACAGCAGCAGCAAGAAGAAGGACAACAACAAGACAACAAGACAACAACAACAACAAGGACAACAACAAGGAAAACAACAACCAGGACAAAACAACAGCAAGAAGAAGGACAACAACAACAAGGACAACAACAACAACAGCAAGAAGAAGGACAACAACAACAACAAGGACAACAACAACAACAACAGCAAGAAGAAGGACAACAACAACAACAGCAAGAAGAAGGACAACAACAACAACAACAAGGACAGCAACAACAACAGCAAGAAGAAGAAGGACAACAACAACAACAAACAACAACAGCAAGAAGAAGAAGGACAACAACAACAACAACAACAGCAAGAAGAAGAAGGACAACAAGGACAACAACAACAACAACAACAACAACAACAACAACAACAGCAAGAAGAAGGACAACAACAACAACAACAACACAAGGAAGAAGAAGAAGGACAACAACAACAACAACAACAGCCAAAAGAAGGACAACAATAACAGCACCAGCAGCAGAAGAGGCAGAAGACGAAGAAACAGAAGAAGCCAGCAGCTAGACCATTCCCGTGCTGTTTTACGGTGTAACGGAACAATAGTGATTACCCCACCGCACAGAGTCCAGCGACGAATGAGACGTGGTTTATGTGAGCGTCACGACGGATGGAGTACTTCCAGCACCCCGGCAGACAGCCGAGATATCGTGGACCACATGCACGGACTCCTACTCTGTCCTGAACGGCTTGCTTTTGTTGGGGCGAGTCACAAGATATACCATCTATCTTTGAGACCTTGTCTTCACCTTTGCACTCATTCCCGCCAGCTCCGCTTTTTTTTTTTTGCAGACCCCCCGCGAGTGTTTATAGAATACCGTCCTTCGGCACTGTCCATCGCTCTTTTGCAGACACCCGAATGTTTATAGAATACCATCCTTCTGCTCTAAGTCGGTATTGAGCGCTAGTTCTCTTACCAGACTCCAGCTACCCGGAACCAATTCCTTGTTTTTGTCCGTTATGCTGCCTCTGTCAGTTCTTTTCCTTTAAAAAACTTTCTCTTTTCAGCCCTTTTATTCGGTCCTAATGCCCTGATATGTGTGTGTGTGTGTGTGTGTGTGTGTGTGTGTGTGTGTGTGTGTGTGTGTGTGTGTGTGTGTGTGTGTGTGTGTGTGTGTGTGTGTGTGTGTGTGTGTGTGTGTGTGTGTGTGTGTGTGTGTGTGTGTGTTAGTGTGTGTGTGTGTGTGTGTGTGTGTGTGTGTGTGTGTGTGTGTGTGTGTGTGTGTGTTGTGTGGGGCCTGTGTGTGTGTGTGTGTGTGTGTGTGTGTGTGTGTGTGGTGTGTGTGTGTGTGGGGGCGTGTGTGTGTGTGTGTGTGTGTGTGTGTGTGTGTGTGTGTGTGTGTGTGTGTTGGGGGCGCGGTGTGTGTGGGGGCGCGTGTGTGTGTGTGCGTGCGTGCGTGCGTGCATTTGTGTGCGCACGTGTGTGTGTGTGTGTGTGTGTGTGTGTGTGTGTGTGTGTGTGTGTGTGTGTGTGTGTGTGTGTGTGTGTGTGTGTGTTTGTTCAGTGTGTCAGTGCTGACTCTACAAAAAGTGGTTCGGGTGAAACTATGAATCGAGCTTCTCCCTCCCGTGTGCATAAGCATGGAAAAAGGTCGCATACGCACGTTAAAGATCTTGTTGTCCGTGTCAGAGTTCGGTGTGTGGTCACTGGAAACGCTAACTGATAGCCCAGCATGCACTATACGTGTCAGAGACTTCAAAGACAAAATTAAGATTAAAAAGCACGCGGAGCTCAGGAGCTGTGTGAAAGTCGAGGTGGACGTCCTGGGCTCCCCGTCACTAATAGTCCTTATGGTCTCTGTGGACGTAAAGGAACAGTGAACGAGAGGGCAACACAGAGCTCAGGAGCTGTGTGAAAGTGGAGGTGGCCGTGCTGGGATCCCCGTCCCTAATAGTCCTTACGGTCTCTGTGGACGTAAAGCAACATTGAACTGACAAAGAGCAGTCCACAACCAAACGTGTGGACTGGCAAAGAGAGTAATCTCCCTTTGTAACTGGCTGGTTGGTTTAAGGTTTCAAGGTTTAGAAAGAGCTTTTGGCCCCCGGGGGCTAGAAAGCGAAGTTACATTCGCACACGACATTCCTTATGAACAAGTACATGAGTTCTACTAATAAACAACTACCACACTTTATATATATAAAATAAATAAATGCTCAAACACAAATCAAAGTTGTTATAAATATGTAAGGCTAAGGCGTAAAGATTAATAATTTCTTTTTTTCGTTGTGTTTCGTTATTGGCTTAATCAAAATAACTCAAAAATACAACTAATAAATTTATCAAGCTTGATATTCTTAGATTTTGACGTCATATTCATGAGACTACAAAATCTGGGCACGTTGGGATGATGTGTATAATATTTATCAACATACTTACGGTTTCTCTTGACATTTTCGTTGGAACAGTTAAGCAAATAGTGAAATTCATCTCCTACCTCACCACTGTCACAAACTGTACATATTCTTTCATCCCTTGGAATACCTAACGATCGTCTTCGCTGGATTGGCGGTCTGTGGTTACTAAGTCTAAATTTCAATACTCTTTGTCTTAGGACAGATGGGAGATAGGTTAGATATTTCTCAAAGCAAAATTTCTTTTTAAATAAACGATAACTGCTACAAACACTATTTTCTGCTACTCTGCTTTGCCATTCTTGTATAAATTGATCCATTAGTCTTTGCTTCACTATACGTTTAAATCGTTCGATGGTATGGATTTGGTTAGATAATCCTAAGATCCTAAGATAATCCTTAGATAATCCTTAGATAATCCTAAGATAATCCTAAAAACTATCTAATAACGAATGCACTTTCATAAGCCATGGGAGTTTATCAGTAATCGCTTGCATAATACAACTTAGAACATAACAGTTGGCCAGCTGCAGAGACAGTCTTTGCTAACTTAGGCTGCTCGCATGAAGAGAGAGCATTACTGCAGCGTCTGTATTGCGAGTGAAAAATCTCCAAGAGAATGGCGTATGGCATGATGATGAATCATACGGACGACGCTTAGTGGTCTGTGTGATGTTCCTTCTGATGTCAGTGAAGAGTAAGTAATAATAGTAATAATAAGTGCATTTCTAATGCCCTGAATCCCTCCTTCATAGGCCTACATGGGAGAGGCTCAAAGCGTGTTACACGGAAAACATTACAACAGTACACAGCCTAATTTAATAATGCATCACTTATTTCACCGTCTCTCACTATTCCCCGCATCCGGCACACATACGCACGTGTACACGCGCGCAAACACACGCGCGCGCGCACACACACACACACACAATCTCACAACCCCTCACTTCTCTCTCTCTCTCTCTCTCTCTCTCTCTCTCTCTCTCTCTCTCTCTCTCTCTCTCTCAGTTCTCTGCCCCTGGCTACCAGAGAGCAGCAACTAATTTGGAGCTCCACAAATTTTATACCATATTGTGGATTTCTGTCAAAGCAAAATATGGATAAAGGGTGCCTTCCGTTTGCTCTTCAGTCTGTGCTTGAAACCCTGATAACAAAATGCCACCTTACGTCATGGGACGTCCACGGTAAGGGAAAAACAACAACTCTGGTCCTCAGATGGGACAGTGACAACATGGCAGCCATTGCCAGGCCCGACCAGAGCGAATCGGTGAGTTTTGCACGGTATCGCAAAAAGTCACCAAGTGAACTGAGACGTGACGCTCACCGCGCTATGACCAGACAACAGCAACTGCTCGCCCAAGGACCATCAGTCAAACCAAGTAAGGACGACATTTCTTCTACACAAGTTATTGACACAAACTTTGCTTTGTTTGAAAGCCCAGCTACACAGCCAAACCCACCCTTTACGATCGACGATGACAGTTCAGACGATAGCGAAAAAATGCAGGAAGAATATGTGATAACCAAAGAACGTGAACCCGACAAAGAGCAAAGTGACAGTTTCTCGGAGACGACACACGAGATGTTTAGTGATGTGCATAATGGAACTGTGGAAGAGGGAAAAGATCAGATTCGCCAGTTCTGGGAGGAGCAACGTGGTACCATAGGTTACTACCTGTCAACTCTTGAAGAGGAGGAGAGAAACGCGGTTGTGGCGTCTGCTGAAAACCACACAGTACAGAAAGTGGTTTGTGGCCGTCGATACGGCAAGTATTCTTTGTATGCACTGACCACTGGAATTGTGTTTGAGTACGACTTGAAAACGGGTGTGGTGAAGGATTGGTTCCCGTCTGATCTGAAATATGGCACGGATCATTTAAACAAGACTATTGACTGTGTGAAAAGATGGCCAGAGGTAGACCCTCTCAGGTATGCAGATCACATCGATAGGATGAAACAACACATTGAATTCTGCTGTCGCATCATACAACAACACGGTGTGTAACCAGCCAGCTCTAGACGACACTGTCACTGAGCCGACAGCACGTGCTGAAGCTGCAACTCGGAAACAGACTACAACAGCAAAAGTCCGTGGACATTCGGTGAACTATGAACTGTTTGATCCGTGGCTGGTGTGGCCATATCTGAGACAGACTGAACATATCGCGATCAGACTTTCAAAATAACATGGCGGTATCCATGATATTCAAAATGTGTACATGTGTACTTCGTTCGGTGTTTGTGACGATCCCCTCCCCCAACCACCCCGCTCAATGGGCTTAAAGCCTGGGAGTAATAACTCTCTCTCTCTCTCTCTCTCTCTCTCTCTCTCTCTCTCTCTCTCTCTCTCTCTTCCTCTCTCTCCCAGTGTGTTCATCACACTTCCCACCGCCGAAGACTCATCAATCAGTAAAGACGTCAGCAGCAAGAAGAACCAAACACCACCGCCAACAACAAAACAACAAAGGTTCAGGTACGATTTCCAATGCCTGTGAGAGGGGTTACAGTAGCTCAGAGTCGACAGAATTAACGTGAAAGGTTTTAAGAGACGTTTTGAACTGTGAGAGAGAACTGCATGCAGCATCGGATGTGAGCAGGAAGGTTGTTCCAGACAAGGGGGACCTGAACAGAGAGTGACCAATCTCAGACCCAAAGCCCGTAACTTGATTTTCCATCTGCAAGAAACTGTTTGTGTTTTAACGCGCAGACAAACCTGGCAAGTCAGTCATATCAGGGCGAATGTCAATGAAGACGAAATAGGTGGTAGAACCAGTTCGATTCCAAAAAGATTTGTCCTTTTTCTTGCTTTTTCTATATATATATATATATATATATATATCCCCCCTCCTCCCCTTAGTAGTAGTAGTAGTAGGCCGTGAAGAGTGCGCTATCTTGATGTATAATATCTTTGCAGGCAGGCTCTTCTGGCAGCAAAGATACGGTGGTAGGTCATGCAGCCATCTCAAGGCGAATGTCAGTGAAGACGAAATGGATGGTAGAACCAGTTCAATTCCCCAAACATCTGTAGATTTTCTTTCTTCTTTTAATTTTTTAAAATTTAGTTAGTTAGTTTGTAGTAGTAGTTAGTAGTAGTAGTAGTAGTCGCAATAAAACCGTGACGACTGCGCTATCTTGGTGTATAATATCTTTGCAGGCAAGCTCGTCTGGCAGCAAAAGTCCAAGATTGATAGGCGCTGACCTTTTCGTTCCAGCTCTCGCGCGTCAGCCCCCACCCCCACCCCACCCCGCCCCGCCCCCCTCCCCCAGAAGGTCGCTCGGAGCTGGATGAAACGGAAACTTGGTAAGATGATTATTTATATCAAGCGCGCATAGCCCGCTCTTCGTTTGTAATGTACACTGGCGTGCTGCTGTGTTGTGCTCTGCTTGGAGTTGGTTTTTAATCATGGGACAGGCGCGACAGACATTTAAACAGAATTAGAATTATTTGCTTTCCTTATTTGGTGGTGGTGGTGGTGGTAGTGGTATGTGTGTGTGTGTGTGTGGGGGGGGGGGGGTCTGTGTGTGTGTGTATCTGTGTGTGTGTTTGTGTGTGTGTGTGTGTGTGTGTGTGTGTGTGTGTTTGTGTGTGTGTATGTGTGTGTGTGTTGTGGTGTGTGTGTGGTGGGGCTGCGTGCGTGCGTGCGTGCGTGCGTGCGTGGTGTGTGGTGTGTGTGTGTGTGTGTGTGTGTGTGTGTGTTTGTGTGAGTGTGTGCGTGCGTGCTGCGTGCGTGCGTGCGTGTGTGTGTGTGTGTGTGTGTGTGTGTGTGTGTGTGTCTGTCTGTCTGTCTGTCTGTCTGTCTGTGTCTGTGTTGTTCTGTGTCTGTGTGTATCTGTGTGTGTGTTTGTGTGTGTGTTGTGTGTGTGTGTGTGTGTGTGTGTGTGTGTGTGTGTGTGTGTGCGTGCAGTGTGCTGTGTGTGTGTGTGTGTGTGTGTGTGTGTGTGTGTGTGTGTGTGTGTGTGTTTAGTCTTGGACACGCCGCGAAGAAGATGGGAATAATATCCAACTGTTGCGGTGAAAGGACATTCAGTCGGCTGGCGTTCAAAACTGGTAGGGTTGGCTTTCAGTGCAGTTTGTAACTTCTCATTTGTTTTTCATTTGCACAGTGCCTTTGACTGAAAATGGGCCACGGCTGTTGAATGAGGCGAGGACGCGTGTGTGACACCTGACAAGGGGTTATCACGGATCAGGCAGCACCGAGGATCTCGGATAAACAGCAGTGGAGAAAACACCATAGCTATGGCGATATATGTTCTCGCAAAAACATACAATGTTCACACACACACACACACACACACACACACACACACACACACACACACACACACACACACACACACAAGCACACACACGCACACGCACGCACGCACGCACGCATACACGCGCGCGCGATTCTACAAATTGATAGGGTGAAGGACAATGTTGGTTATCTCAAATATCTTGAGTTTGTTTTTGAAGGGAGAGCGAGAAGTGGAAAACGCACCCAAACCGATTCCGGCGTCTCTATGAGACACTCCTGCCAGAAAACTTGGGAAAGCACTGTCGAGAATGGCCAGCAGACAAAACAGAGTCAGAGATCAAGCTTCTCATTGAAGAAAACAGCAAACCGCAAGACTTCATAGTGTACACCGATAGCTCAGTCACCAAAGACCAGTCGGGTGGGGTTTCACTTTCAAGCAAGGTGCGACCACCATCCCCATCCATGAAGACAGAGCAGCCTATAAAGTCTCAACCTCCAGCTTGACAATCATGTGGAGGTGGAAGCAGTCACCCATGCCCTCCGCTGGATTGCCTGAGGAGGTGACAGTCGGACCACACATGCCATCATCCTCACAGATTCAATGATCTTGCTACAAAAAGTGAAAAGTGGAATGGGAAGCCCAGACAGGAATGTGTCGATGGTCGACATCCACCTTCGAAAACTCCTGCGGGTGTACTGCCCTGGACATGCCGGAGTTAAGGGAAATGACAGAGCAGATAGACTGGCGGGCAAAGCAACCATCACAAGTGGCTTGCATCTGAGAAGATCTGAAGTGTTGAGGAACTTGAGACACTACCTGCGGGCACAAAGCCAAGGGCATCACACCATCGATCGCCTGGAAGAGAGAGGCGTGGAAAGAGGAAGCGCCAGACGTTCTTCCTTCAAAGGACGAGAGAGGGCCATCGTCAGTCAGACGAACATTGGAACTGTTTCAAAGGCGATGTTGGGGAAACTTCTGAGAGGGGGAAGCGCATATGGGCTTTTCCGAGCTCATAGATACCATCTTGAACTGAACTGAACTGAGGAGAGAGTAGCAGAGTGCCAGACGCTTTGGGGGAGACTGTTCCACATGTGGGGACCGAAGTGTGAGAAGGAGCGATCTCCTGGAAACAATCCCCCCAAAATAACAACGTTGATTTAAAAAAAAATCTGTTCTCTTTTGCTACGGTCGGTCAGGCACACACTCGATCTCATTCCGCCGACTGACATGATATTTATGGCCAGTCTAAACCGAGTCTTTGATCTCAGTCCGGACGCTATGGGAGCGTCAGGTGACAAGGGAAGTAACCGCACTACTTGTGTCATTTGACTCCCCTTGAACTTGAGGCGTATCCAGTGGATACTTACGAAGTTGTTTGGCTAAAATGGCTGCCTCGTGTAAGGCGCATGCGTTGGTCTCAAGACTGCCGTGGACAAAGGCTGACGATGCGTTTCGGAGGATAGGCAACCTTGTTTGCTGTTGTCTCTCACCCCCCTCACCCCTTCATACACACACACACACACACACACACACCACACACACACAACACACACACACACACACACTGAAAGGAGAATGTTTCCTTTCTGACAAACACATTTGGAAGATGGAGGACGGAGAGAATGTTTTGTTTTCTGACAAGCACGGCTCCAAGGTGGAAGACGTGGGGATGGTGGCGGGGTTGGGGGGGGGGATGTGCTTCCTTTCTAACAAGCACAGTGGAAATTGAAGACGGAGGGAGAATGTTTTGTTTTCTGACAAGTACAGCTAGAAGATGGAAGCGAGAGAGAGAGAGAGAGAGAGAGAGAGAGAGAGAGAGAGAGAGAGAGAGAGAGAGAGAGAGATTCCTTTTTCTTTTTGACAAGCACAGCTAGAAGATGGAAGGTGGAAGGGGGGGGGAGAGAGAGAGAGAGGAGGAGGGGGTGTTTCCTTTCTGACAAGC
>JABMCL010002585.1:322500-387500 GCA_018857735.1 Alviniconcha marisindica
AAGGAACTTCACTGGCTACCAGTAAAATTCCGCTGTCAGTACAAGATTGCAACTCTTGCTTACCTCCATTTTGAAGGGTCTTTACCTCCTTATCTTTCTTCATCTCTCTGCACTTATAAACCGTCTCGCTCTCTCCGATCTTCTAACGAAAAGCTGCTAAAAATTCCAAAGCGAAATCTCAAATCATTTGGACAACGTTCTTTCAGTTTCATGGCACCATCTCTCTGGAATTCTCTGCCGGCCACTGCTAAGAAATGTACCAACACTGTTTCAATTCAAATCGCAGCTAAAAACCTTCTTGTTTGCCCAGGCCTTCCTGTAGAATCTGAAGAAATCTGTGTCTGTGTGTGGAGTTGAATGTAGATGGATGCATATGGATAGGAGAGGGGAAGGGAAGGGGGGGGGGGAGGGAGAGAGCATGAGAGATCTAGGTAAGAGAAGGAGGCACGGGTTGGTGGGTGAAAAGACAGATTCAAATTGGTGTTGTTGTTTGAGATCATTAAGTTAATATTTTGTTAATTGCTATTGAGTGGACGAGCGGAGACTGGTGTGCGCATGTCATTATGTGTGTGTGTGTGTGTGTGTGTGTGTGGTGTGTGTGTGTGTGTGTGTGTGTGTGTGTGCTCGGGAATGTTCGATAGGCGATAAGGTAATTTAAGCTACAATAATTAGGTTTGTTTGCTGAAATGTATGCTAATGTAGTTTTTGTGATAAGATGTTTGTACAGCGCAGTGAGTTTAACTCTGGTTAAAGAATAGCGCTTTATAAGAATTATTTATTATTATTATTATTATTATTATCAACACAACAACGTATATCATCAAGTTACACCTACAAGAAAATAATAGAAGAAGAAGGAGGAGGAGGAGGAGGAGAAGAAGAAGAAGAAGAGAAGAAGAAGAAGAAGAAGAAGAAGAAGAAGAAGACACACACACAAAAATAATATTTAAAAAATCAGCCTTGACTTTATTTACACTGATGTGATATATGTTTCATTACGAATATTTATTATTATTATTATTTGATGAGATAATAAAGTGTATCTGCAGCCAGTTTCAGAGGAAAAGATTCGCCTGGTTATCGCTTCTGGCAGGTATCTTGGACTTGGAATCAACAACAACAACAACAACATCAACAAAAAGCGGGGAGGGAAGGGGGGAGAGGGGTGTTACAAATCATTGAAAATGTACAAAAACGATCCGCGACGTCCTTTTTCTTTTTTTAGCCGAAATTTTATATCATGACCTCCGTCCTATAATTATTTGTTGTATCTGACCTATAGTGTGACACGTTTCTGTCTCGGTTGATCAGACTAACAAATTGAGTGAGCTCTCGGTGTCGACAGGATGATTGCTATGGTTTGGTCCAGTCAGTCAGTTCAGTCGCTGGAATTGGATCATCTCTCTCCTTCTCTCTCTTTCTCCGTGGACTTGGTTCATCTCTGTCTCTGTCTCTCTCAGTCTGTCTCCGGAATTGGCTCATTTCTCCCATGGAAATGGTTCATCTCTGTCTGTCTGTCTCACTCTCTCTCTCTCTCTCTCTAACTCTCCGGAATTGGCTCATTTCTCCCATGGAAATGGTTCATCTCTGTCTGTCTGTCTGTCTCTGTCTGTCTGTCTGTCTGTCTGTCTCTGTCTGTCTGTCTGTCTCTGTCTGTCTGTCTGTCTGTCTGTCTTGTCTGTCTCTCTCTCTCTCTCTCTCTCTCTCTCTCTCTCTCTCTCTCTCTCTCTCCGCCCATGAAATTGGTTCATCTCTCTCTTTCGCCACGAAGTGAGAGTGGCGGATTTGGTTGAAAAATGCGGGCAACGGATATGACGAGAGACAGCAGCAGCACCTCCACTACCACCACAACCACGACCACCACCACCACCACCACAAACATACACAAAAAAGGCATTAGGTCATCACCATCATGATTATCAACGCCGGCGGAGCCGTAGTTTAAAAAAAAAATACATCTATAAAAAAAAAGGGAAGACTAAAGCCGGCGCAGGGAGAATTAGGCTAACGAAGGAAAAACGAGTCAGTCGAAGATAAAGAAAGTAAAAAACAAAATTAAAACATTTCTCCGTGGTCTCGCCGTCCTTTCCTTTCGCGCTACTCGCTTTCCGCTGCCCTCCTTCGCACCAGTAGCAAGTGGACTGGGGGCTGGGGGCTGGGGGGGGGGGGGAGCCAGGGGAGGGGAGGGGAACGGGGAGGCGGTGTGGCAGAGTACGTTAACTGACCTCTCGCTACGAACGGCGGCAGAGGCATGTGTGCGAGAGTTGATAGTGCAGCGACACAGTGAAACACGACTGATGGAGCGAACATTGAGGAGACTCTCGCGCCATCGCTCACGAGCTTTATGTACTCCGGCCACCGCTGGGAAGGTTCCGTCTCCACAATGGGTGTGGCGGGGGAGGGGGGGGGGGGAGGGGGGGAATGAGGGGAGGCAGGGAGGGGTAAAGCGCGAAGAGTACAGAAAGCTGGAATGCCTTCTCTCTCTCTCTCTCTCTCTCTCTCCTGTAGACCTGGATGATTAATTACCGGGTGGGTCTGTGTGTGGAGTTTCTAGGTGGACCTGTGTGTGAAACTACCTGCTGGATCATTGTGTGAATTACTAGGTGGATCTGTGTGTGAAACTACCTGCTGATCATTGTGTCAGTGAATTACTGACTAGGTGCACCTGTGTGTAAAACTACCTGCCGGATCATTGTGTGAATTACTAGGTGGATCTGTGCGTGAAACTACCTGCTGATCATTGTGTAAATTATTAGGGTGGACGTCAGGTGTTCATAATTAGCCCTGATATAATCCTATGTGGTTGACTGGGCTCAAAGCACCGACTAACTAACTAAAGCAACAACTATAACCGTGCACGCTGGTTCTTAAACTGACCACCCTGCGGTGTGAATGAAATCAGCCACCGCTTCCCCTATCGCCACTTCAGTTCTTGTTTGTAGACATCAGTAATCAGAAGTTGGACTTCCGCGACACTTTCACCCCTTTCCCCTACCTTTAGGGTCAGACAGTCTTCAGGTAGCTAGACTATAGGACGAAAACAAGGTCAAACCACTTATCATTCCTGTTTTCTTTAAGCCTCACTGGCCTGACCACAAAATGCTGTCTTGATCGCATGATATTACAACTGCAGCAGCAAATGCTGTTAGCCCTCAGTACCTTCAGGGTCAGACAGTCTTCAGGTAGCTGGACTATAGGACGAAAACAAGGTCAGACCACTTATCATTCCTGTTTTCTTTAAGCCTCACCGGCCTGACCACATTGAAAATGCTGTCTTGATCGCATGATATTACAACTGCAGCAGCAAATGCTGTTAGCCCTCAGTACCTTCAGGGTCAGACAGTCTCCAGGTAGCTAGACTATAGGACGAAAATCATAGTTCAGGAGCTGTGTGAGAGTCGAGGTGGCCGTCCTGGGCTGTCCGTCCTAACGAGCCTTCTGGCTTCCGTGGACGTAAAGGTTCAGTTATTGAACCATGCTTCGGCATTGGTCACAGCTTGTCCCTAATATGTCAGCCGACATCTGAGGACATTAAGCATCACTTCATCATCATCAGGACGAAAACAAGGTCAGATCACTATCGTTCCTGTTTTCTTTAAACCTCACTGACCGCCTGACCGCAAGAGCGAGTGTCTTCATTCAGCGTCAGTATAATGGCGACGGCAACCTTCAGGAGCTGACAGCCTTGCGGGTGCGATGTCTTCCTGTGGACTGACACCGGTCCTTCTCGCAGACTCGCGTCAGCGTCCCCAGAGGATGTTGACCAATGGGAAAACAACAGAAATCACTTTGGCGGCAGGGGAGCTAAGTCTGCATCCACACTCTGGAACAACAGTCTGAGCCCTCCGCCGGGGGGACAGAGAACAGAGAAGGAGAGAGAAGAAGAGAGAGAGAGACACAGAGAGAGAGAGAGACAGGGGAGAGAGAGAGACTGAAAGACAGACAGAGAGAGAGAGACAGAGAGAGAGAGAGAGAGAGAGAGAGAGAGAGAGAGAGAGAGAGAGAGATAAGGACTGAGAGAGACAGAGAAAGAGACAGACAGACAGACAGACAGACAGACAGACAGACAGAGAAGAAGAAGAAGAAAAAAACAGAGACAGAGAGCCACGCACACCTCCTGCGTTTGTATTGCTGGATCTAGAGTATGCGAGAATCAGAGACTCTGAATCAGTACCGCTGTCGTCGCCCTAACAAAAGAATCCAACCGTGTCCAGGTCTCCTCCTCCTCTCCCCCCCCCCCATTCCTCCCTACAGACCCAAACACAGGAGCCTCTCGCCCGGGGACAAATCGTGATGAGGACGGGGCGTCGCCAGGGACCCTACGCCTTCACGATCAGCCGTGGCCTTGCCGGCCAGTCAGTATGGCGTCCCGGCCCTGACGTACAAATCCAAGAAGTGACGTACAAATCCAAGAAGTGACGTAAAAATCCAACTGACGTAGAAACCCAAGAAGTGACGTAGAAATCCAAGGACTAACTCACTCTCCGTGCACGTCCCCGGGGCCCCTTCAGGCGTGGGAAGAAACCTGGGGACGGGGGCAGAAACGGCGGAGGTGGGACGGGTGGGAAGGGGAGGGGGGGGGGGGGGGAGGGGGGGGGGGGAGGGGGGGGAAGGGGAAGGGAAAAAGGGGGGGTTTGACTTGTTTGGGGTGGGGGGGGGGGGGAGAGGGGGAAAATAAAGGAGGGGAAAGGGGGGGGAAATTTCGGGGAAGCCAACTCCTGATTACTGATGTCTACAAACAAGAACCGAAGTGGCGATAGGGGAAGCGGTGGCTGATTTCATTCACACCGCAGGGTGGTCATTTTGAAACCTGCCCCTTGTTGTTTGTTGTTGGTGCTTGACCCCGTCAACCACATAGGGTTATATCGGGCTAAATAAACATACGTACCCAACAGTAAGTCAGTCGGTGTTTTCCCCCTTTTTGGGAAAGCCCAACCAACATTAGGGGTTAAAAATATTTTCGGGGCTAATTATGAACACCTGACGTCCACTCTAACAGTTAGTCAGTCGGTGCTTTGAGCCCAACCACATAGGGTTATATCAGGGCTAATTATGAACACCTGACGTCCACTCTAACAGTTAGTCAGTCGGTGCTTTGAGCCCAACCACATAGGGTTATATCAGGGCTAATTATGAACACCACCCACCCTCGGCAGCGGGCTTTGACCCCAACCAATAGGGTTTATATAGGGCAATTTTAACACCTGACGCCACCTAAAGTTATTTGTCGGTGCTTTGACCCCAAACCAATAGGGTTATATCAGGGTAATTATGAACACCCTGACGTCCCCCCCAAAGTAGTTAGTCGGTGCTTTGAGCCCAACCACATAGGGTTATATCAGGGCTAATTATGAACACCTGACGTCCACTCTAACAGTTAGTTAGTCGGTGCGCTGAGCCCAACCACATAGGGTTATATCAGGGCTAATTATGAACACCTGACGTCCACTCTAACAGTTAGTTAGTCGGTGCGCTGAGCCCAGTCAACCACATAGGGTTATATCAGGGCTAAATAAAATGACGACCCTAACGTTGTTAGCGGTGCGAGCCCAAACCACATAGGGTTATATCAGGGCTAATTATGAACACCTGACGTCCACTCTAACAGTAAGTCAGTCGGTGCTCTGAGCCCAGTCAACCACATAGGGTTATATCAGGGCGAAGAACAGTTGAGTAAGTAAGTAAGTTGGTGTTTTACGCCCAGTCAACCGGTGCGGTTATATCACGGCGATACACATCTCATATTATATATTTAATTGTTAATATTGTGTATGTTTTAAAAATGGGTCTATATACAGTTTTAAAAATTTTAAAAGGTGAAAACACAAACATAACTAAAAATTTTTTTAAATTTTAAAATTTTTCCCAAAATTTAATTTTTTTCAAAAAGTTAAAAATCTTCTCACGTAAAATTTCCTGAAACAACATGCGCAGAGATTTAGCTGAAAGTGGCTCTTTTATTTAAATAAAAATCGAAAAGTAAAAAAAATTTTTATGGTTAAAGACCCCGATGCACTTTGGCGGTTCCTCACCCCTTCAAAAAAAAGAGTAATAAAAAATGGCCAATGTGAATCGGGCCATCACAGTCTTTTTTTCTGTTTGCCCGGGGAAAAATAAAATTCAAACGGGAATATTTTATATAATTTATTTTCCAAACCCCATCCCACTCAGACTACCACAATTCTAGTATATTTTTATTTGTGGGGATTTTAGGTCTGAGAATGGGATGACCAACCGAGTGTCGCCATAAGGGCACCTTAGCTGCGAACCAAAAGGAAATTTTCCCCCAACCAAACAGGCCGGGAACCCAGAGAAAACAATTTTTTCCCCTCTCTTTATTTCTGTATATAGTTCAAAATCTAACAAAGACTGGATGATCTTTTTTTTGCTTTAATATCGACTGTAACGTGAAAGGGAATCGATAATATCAAAAAATTTTTTGGGGAAAATAAACAGTTTGGGTTTAAAAGTTGCCCTCTTATTGAACTGCTTGAGCCACGAAAAATTTTTTTTTTGTTTGTGGGCCGGGCCCCCGCAATCCTTCCTCCGTTTTGAACCGTCGGTGAATTTAATTTTTTGATAAAGGATATTAGGAGATGTTGAAAATGGTGTTTATATTTTCTGGGGGTTTTTGACTTTTTTTTTTAACGGCAGGCAAAAAGGACTGGAACTGAAAGTTTCCAAAAGACGAGTCCAACGAAAGCCGTCTACCAAATTTTGGTTAAGTTTGATTTTCCCGGGGGGAGAATGCTGAATCCGACCAAAAATTTGGGCGGGTTTTAAAAAAAACATAGGCGCTTTTCCCGGGAGGGGTTTGAGTTTTAAAAATTACCGTTCGCAAGAAAAAATTTTTTAAGACCCCAATATTAAAGAAGTCACCAACACGATTATACAGACAACAAGACAAACATAGAAGAAATTTTTAATAAGATGATCCGATGAAAATTTATGGACATGAGAACATAGTGGGGTAAATCTTTCCCAGGAAACGCCCACCAACGAAAGCTGGGAATGTGTTGAGACCAACATATAAAAAAAACACACACACACACACACACACACACACACACACACACACACACACACCCCCCCCCAAAACACACACAAGTTTACCGTCAAGCAGTTAACACGATCAAGTTTACAAAGTCTGAGAAAGGCCATTGATCAAGCTTCGCTACGGATGGCCTCGCATGACCAGTATAGTCCATAACTGGTTTGGATGGTTAAATCCGTTTAACGCCGAGTTGCCCCGAAGAGGTTTAAAACCCTGGGGGGGGGGGACCCGAAAAGATGGGCAGCGATGAGAGCCATTTTACATTTTAACGTTTCATTAATCGTGAAGGCCGAAGTCACGAGACAGCGTCCACAGACCACAGCTTTTGAGAGGAGAGCCGAAGCGGAATCGAACCGTTCTGCTTACCACCCTGGTGACGCCTTACCGCTGGGCCAAGCCGACTCACATATAAACCATACATGGCATGCGCTCATATACAATGCAGTATAATAATACTTCATTCATTCTTAGAAAGGAAATATTTAAAGGCACGAGCCATTTCAAAGCATGCGTCCGCTTTGAATTTGATGGCGGTGGTGGTGGGGTGGTTGTGAAAGTGGTGGTGGTGGTGTGTGTGTGTGTGTGTGTGTGTGGAGGGGGGCGGTTTAAACGAGATCTGCGAGGTTTGGTTTTGGTGTATCCAACACAGCCTCCTGCACACGAGAGCATGCAGTTTGCCTCGCGCATACCAGCGGCGCATTTGTCGTTTGTCCTGGGGCGGTCCGTGCTCGCGTTGGGTCTTTCACTGAACGGAGAGAAAGGGAGTGGCGGGGGCGGGGGGGGGGGGGGGGGGGGGGGGGAAAACCCCCGGCCAAGTTTTTCTCCGCCCCAGGCCCAGCCAGCAATGTGAGGCCCCTTTTCGCGGGTGGGAAGGTCCAAAAACCCGGCACTATGTGGGGCCACCAAACGGCGTTCACAGGTCGCTGGGGCCCCGGGGGGGGGAGGGGGGGACTCTACTAACATAACGTTTTAGTTTGGGTTACACCGATTCACTAACCTCTATTTTCTGGAACACAGAAATGTCCTCTGGTGATTGAAATTAAAAAAAAATTTTGCACAAAACCAACCACACACACACACACACACACACACACACACACACAAAAAGGAAAAACACACAACACACACCACCAAACAACAAAATTCGCGTAGAGATTATTGAAATAATCTTTATTATCAAATCATTATCAGAAACATATTTCATTAATGGAGAGAAACACAATTAGAATATGTACAGCTTCTTCATCAAATACACACCTACTTAAGCAAAGATTAATACAATATTCTTCTCGATAATAGTTCCATCCTTACCCGAACAATGCCAACGAAGAATGAAGTGGATTACCCAACTACAATAAGCACTGTCATCATTACAAGTGGATTTTAAACACGTACTTTAAAAAATAAAAAAACAATTTTTTATAATAGTGCCATATATGTAATAAGAGACTTGCTGCCGAAGCGCTTAAACCAAATTTGGACATTCTTTATAAAGGAGAGATAATGAAAGCACGCCTGCGAAAGGGAAATAATTAGATCTAGCTTCACCAGAGCGTAATTAAATAGTCTTTTTGATGAACTAGATCTATATAATTATGTGCCATTCAAACTTCTGCCCAAATAGACCAGTGTGACCTGCATACTCAAATGCATGTTTTTATCCACGTTTTCTGGGCATCTGTGGTAGTTATACGGCTTATTGTGCTATCTTTTCTGAAAACTTATTTAGTCACTGTGTGTGTGTGTGTGAGAGAGAGAGAGAGAGAGAGAGAGAGAGAGAGAGAGAGAGAGAGACAGAGACAGAGACAGAGACAGAGAGACAGAGAGAGAGAGCACAAGTCTCGCCAGCAACACTGATAACTCGCCGAACATTTTGCCTAGTGGCACTTGCTGACCGAGACCAAAACTGCACACGTCATCAATGTAAATAAGCCGTGCTGCCCGAGACCAAAACTGCACACGTCATCAACGTAAATAAGCCGTGCTGACCGAGACCAAAATTGCACACGTCATCAATGTAAATGGTGGCTGTAAGTCGTGACAGAATCGAAGTTGAGAGACAATTTTCGAATGAATGATGTTGTTAATAGGTGGGTACATCAAAAACAGGGTCTCAGTGAAAGTGACGACTGCCTTCGGCAAAGACAGACCATTGGTCCGTGTATTAATTTGCAACAGGGAGGAGGGCATGGGGAGGGTGGGGGGAGAGACTTGGGAGGGAGGGGGAGAGAACTGATTTCTAACGACCAGTCAAACATGACGGTTTATCAGGGCGAAAACAGAGAGAGAGAGAGAGAGAGCACACACGCACACCACACACATACACAACTTCAAGCTTGTACACTGGAATGAGGGTCCAGTCTAACTCTTCAAAACTACCAGCATACAGTTGTGAGCAAAACAAACGGAAAGCAAAACAAAACAAACAAACAAACAAGAAGAAAAGAAAAACAAAACAGCAACACGGGGTGGTGTGGGTGCGGTGGCAACTGTCAAATGTAACACTAAACCCGAGTTAAAGAAACAAGACGTACACGTGTGTGTCACAATTCTGAACAACTTTCAAATCCAGGACCTTCGTTCGTTTTGCACTTTCTACTCTAATTCCGGTCTTCGGTCCATTTGAATTTAATAGGAAATTACTCCAAAAAGTGTTAATTTTTTAAAAAAAGCATTAATCAAAGCAAAGTTTTTTTGTTTTTTGTTTTAAATCTGCGATTCACTTCCCCCACACCCACTCCATCCCAACCAGAAAATACAGACCAACGATATGCATATACAGCAAATCCACGTCTTCCTGTGACATTTTTGCGGAGAAAAAAAGAAAAAAGAAAAGAATGCTCCAAGACCTAGTGCCTTTAATCCGTCTCCTCAAATGGCAGACAGTTTGAAGTGATTGTATTCTGCTATGTGTTCTGCTAAATATGAACACACACTAATTTCCTGTCTGGCGACCCTTTGGTGAAGAAATTGCCGCAAGACCTACTGCCTTGAACCCGTCGTCTCGGACGGCAGATGCTTTCAGATGATTCTATTCTGCTTAACATTAATACACACTAATTTCCCGTCTCCCCCGCCTTTAACAGATGTGCGCAAAATAACACACACACACACACACTGCTTCATATTTGTTTCAGTCATTCCGCTCGTCCAGTTTATCTGTTAATATTCAATGACATGACCCAACAGACCTAAAAAAAAAAAAAAAAAAATCGAGATTTGAACAATGTGAGCTGATAAAAAGGTCAAACAAAATTTAAAAATTTAAAGTGGATTCAACCTTTCGTTCAGTACGTTATTTGACATTGACACTGCGATCGGTTATCCGGTTTTCCCGGTCGTATTGTAGCGGCCGTGAAAAGATGGGTGAACTGACTTACCTTGTGTAAGTGAGAGAGAGATGCTTTCGCGAGACATAGGCGGGATGGGAGTGGAGGGAGGAGGAGGAGAGAGAGAGAGAGAGAGAGAGAGAGAGAGAGAGAGAGAGAGAGAGAGAGAGAGAGAATAAAACACGCCTCTAGACTTTCACTTCAGTGCACGCTGTTGAGGTGTTGGCGTGTTAGTTATTTTTGATTGTTTGTTGTTTTGCAGTGGTGGTTTTGTTGCTGTTGTTGCTTTTTGTTTGGTTGTTTTTACTGGTGGTGGGGTGTGTGTGCGCTTATGGTTTTGTTTGGTTGGTTGGTTTTGGTTGGTTTGTTGTTGTTTGTTGTTGTTGCTGCTGTTTTACTACACGGAGCAAGTTCTTGCACACAACACACGTTTTCTCTACAGCTTTTTGTATCGACACGACGCAAGCTGCTCTGTGCTGGTTGGTTGGTTAGCTAGTCTCTAACTGAATTTTAACGCTTCTGTCAAACGCACAGGGCCGACTCAGGACGTTCAGACTCCGCCACAAACCAAAGCACACGTCAAAACTCTGCTCATGATTATGCAAACCATTTCTCATGTCAAATCCTGGGACCCGGGTTTGTCTCACGGGGGACCCGGGTTTGTGTCACGGGGGACCTTGTTTCGTCTCACGGGGGACCTTGTTTCGTCTCTAGGGGGACCCGGGTTTGTCTCACGGGGGACCCGGGTTTGTCTCACAGGGGACCAGGTTTCGTCTCACGGGGGACCCGGGTTTGTCTCACGGGGGACCCGGGTTTGTGTCACGGGGGACCAGGTTTCGTCTCTAGGGGGACCCGGGTTTGTCTCTAGGGGGACCCAGGTTTGTCTCTAGGGGGACCTTGTTTCGTCTCTAGGGGGACCCGGGTTTGTCTCACGGGGGACCTCGTTTCGTCTCTAGGGGGACCCGGGTTTGTCTCACGGGGGACCCGGGTTTGTCTCACGGGGGACCCGGGTTTGTCTCACGGGGGACCTCGTTTCGTCTCTAGGGGGACCCGGGTTTGTCTCATCCCGATGACTAGCTCCGGAAGGTTATGTACCTGGACGATGCACCTCTGGGGCGGGCGGGTTAGGAGAGAAAAATCCCAGACTGCCTGTCATTAGCAACGATAGTTGGGCTACATACAATAACAATCTCTTTCCTTGGCTTTAGTTCATTTGGTTGTTTTCAGCTCAACACCTACAGCGCTTTCAGCCTCCTGCATACATCAAGGGGATTCAGCGCATTACAAAGGACTTAGTAGTAGTAGTAGTAGCAGTAGTAGTAGTAGTAGTAGTAGTAGTAGTAGTAGTAGTAGCTGTAGTAGTAGTAGCAGTAGCAGTAGTATAGCACACGACACTCCGCAGCGTCTTCCAACAGCACCAATTTACTTTTTGTCCTTTGCACTGGACAGTGGATTTGCACAGCTTTATTTTATGCCTGAACAGAGAAATCCTCCATCATGAATTTTTAAAAAAACACAATAATACAGAGGGGAGATTGTGGTGAAATAAAACAGCCTAAAATCCTCTTTGCAGCACAGTACGCTTGCACTCTTCAAAAAAAAAGAATTAAAAAAAAAAAAATTAAAGAAAGAAAAAAAAAGGGGGAAAAAAAAAAAAAAGTATAAAGCCTCCCCAAAAGGGTGGTTGGGTGGGGGTGGGGGCGGGCTGAGTAGGAAGTAGAATATAAAGTTTAAAAATCCAAATCGACACATTTATTATACACACTCTCAATATCACGGTATCAGACGTCTGAAACACTGAGCCCTTACTTAACCCTGCTGGTAGTGGTACTAAACTCACGTCAAACTCAAAATAAAATGTACACCCATGAATGTCTGTTTTAAAGATACAATCACTCACAGAACTCAAGCACTTTTTTCTTTTTTTCTATTTTTTCTTCTCAATTATAAAAATTCAGCATGCTTGCAGACGTATGTACACGGGTGGGGTGGGGGTGGGGGGAATATGTACTGTACACAGCTTACTAGATTCACATACAAAAGCAAACAAACAAAATTGGCCATACCTGCAGGGTTTGGAAGCAAACTGAACGTAAGAATAGTTTTCATCCAAACAGAGAGAGGGAGACAGTCAAAGAGACTTGTGGAATGAATGAGTGATAAGCGAATCTGATTCGCTGTTTTGTTTGTTTGTTTGTTTGTTTGTTTGTTTTTAAATAATTAATGGTAATGGTACACACATACACCATCAAACCTATATTTGGGACTCATGTTTAGTTCAGTATTCATCATTTTCAACTGTAACAAGACCCAGACATTGTATACTGTTTGTCCTCTAACACAGTACCAGAACATCTTCCTTAAATTAAAAAAACAAAACAAAAAAGTCTTTAAAAGAGAGAAGAAGAAGAAGAAGAAGAATACAAAGTTCCAAAGAGTTCAGTGCAGCTGTTTCAAACACAGCAAGTGCAAGGAGCTCACTGTGGTGGCTTCAATCAGGTTTTCTTGAACAGAATTTCGTCTTAAAGGATACTGTCTTCAGAGGAATCATCTGCACCACTCCCAAAACAATCAAATCCATCCATCTCCCCAAAACACCTGAGACTCGTTACAAAGATAAAAGGGTGAAGGGTCACATTCATGGGACACAAGTCAATTCAGCATAAATACAAAAGAAACAAAGCTCCAATACAAACGATGAAAACAAGTGAAAAACCTCTTAAGACAAACTCCCCTGAGGTGAGATTCTGCTTAAGACAACACAACAAATCCGCTGCAGTTTTTCGCTGCTCAACCCACCGATCAGGCTGGAACCACTTAAACTACCACTGCTTCCTAACATACATCAGCCCGAAACTATAATAAAAACGAATGAACCGTCTTAAGCAGATCTTGTGTTTTGTCTTAAGAGGGAATACTATTCATGCAAAGCGGGGGAAAATGTGCATGTTTTTGTGCGCATCCACATATATCTACACACCCCCTCCCCCCAAAAAAACAACAACTGGATGTCAATGCTCCCTTGTCAGTATTACCACAAACAAAATGCTGGAAACATTCTCCAAAGAAAGCAAAGTCAGAGCAGCACCCAACATTCACAACTGCTGTCCAGAGCATCATCAACAAGTCACACAGCTTCACACGCAACCGACTCTTGGCATTCCACACCCAATCAACCACGCAGGTCGTATCTGGCCAGAACACAAAGTCAAAGTCTTTCAATCACAAGCAAACGCATGCAACAGTTCACTTCATACGTCACTCTAAAGTTGGAAAATGGAAAAAAAAGAAGAAGAAGAAGAAGAAGCAGAAGAAGAAGAAGAAAAAGAAGAAGAAAAAGGCAAAAAATCAAACAGCGCAGGCAAGAGTGGAAGAATTCCTGGCAGTAGGTCGAGCATGCAAACTGTGGCGAAGTGAATGTAACGCTGCTCCAGACTTCAAGGAAGGGACCCTGTGATACTAATGATAGCTGTGAGTGTCAGCAGAGAGGATCTCAACTTTTGCACCCACAGCTGAATAAAGTACCCCATTACATTACAAGGGTGCACATCGCAAGCACAAAAGATGCAGTTAGAGCATTCATAGACATGTATACTAACCAGCACACAACACACACGCACATACACATACACACACACACACACACACGCACAAAAGCAGTTCCACGCCATACTTCAAAAGTTTTGATTGCATAAAAACTAATTTTAAAAAACTGAGAAACAATTATTTTTGTTTGTTTACACTCAGTGTCAGAATGACTGCTTAAGTATTTGTGAACCGAAGTACTGGTCAACCATTCGATGAAACAACTGACAAGATGGAAGGGCCGGAAGATTTGAATCAGTATCAAAACTATGGCACTCCGACTAACTCGGGGGTTCAAAACTTCTCTTAAACCCTTCCTCTTTGCTGCAACCTGCTCGTAGCTCCTTTAACAATAACATTCACACAAGCTACTGGAAGCTGTGCCTGTACTTTTTTTCTTCATTTTTTTTTCTCCGAGGCTGCCGACGTTTTCATTGGTGAAAGGGGAAGGGGTGGAAGAGGTGTGAAGCAGAGAGAGAGTGAGAGAGAGAGAGAGAGAGAGAGAGAGAGAGAGAGAGAGAGAGAGAGAGAGAGAGAGAGAGAGAGAGAGAGAGAGAGAGACAGAGAGACAGAGAGACAGAGAGAGAGAGTCACAGAGAGAGAGAGTCAGAGAGAGAGAGAGAGTGTGTGTGTGTGTGTGTGTTGTGTGTGTGTGTGTGTGTGTGTGTGTTGTGTGTGGTGTGGTGTGTTTGTGTGTGTGTGGTGTGTGTGTGTGTTGTGTTGTGTGTGGTGTGGTGTGTTTGTGTGTGTGTGTGTGTGTGTGTGTGTGTGTGTGTGTGTGTGTGTGTGTGTGTGTGTGTGTGTGTGTGTTGTGTGTGGTGTGGTGTGTTTGTGTGTGTGTGGTGTGTGTGTGTGTGTGTATGTGTGGTCTGTGTGTGTGTGTACTTGTGCGTGTGTGTGCACGTTAATAAGAGTGGGGGGTGGGGGGGGGGGGCAGTGAGAGCTACCTAAAGATACAGTGCATTAGGCTGGATGCTTTTTGCAATGTTTCATGTCCATGACGCTCCGAGCCTCGGACATGGATCACAGAGGGATTCAATGCATTAGAAAGGCATTTGTTCATTCACTTATTGATTTATTTCATTCGCAAAGTCGGCTTGCTTGCTGCCACAGCTTCGGCCCTCTTGCTATGAATGTGATGTTTGATGTTTTGCGACACCTGCACCAGACACATTCCCAGCAGCAACTTCTGCAACCTGCCTAGTTTTCATCGATTCTCGGGGACTTTCAAGGCCTCAACAAAGGGGCCTTTCAAACTCCTGGACTTTCAAATACTCTTGAGAGCTGTACGAATCCCGTTCCATCAGCACACACACACACAAACACACACACACACACAAAAAGTAAGGAAACTAGCTGGCCACGACGTCACCAATTGCAGTGGTGGACAAGAGCAGGGCCGTCTAGTAGTCGCTGAATGGAGTGTGCAGTGCTGCTCCAGTATGTGCAGTGAAGTCACTGCTGGAGACTACGCAACAACCTCACCATCACCTCTCTTGCATGTTTAACCCGCCGTGTCACTGACGACTGTAGACTTGACAAATCAGCGGAAAGGTTTGCACCCAAACCCCTCCACACCAAAAATCAGCACTCTCAACATCATCCCGTAGCTTGCTAACCATTCGCAGGCATTAATAATTGTCAAAAATAAAACTACTCTCTTTTTAGTTTTTTGTTGTTTTGTTTTCAGATGGTGATAAAGGGATGGTGAGACCTACTTAAAACAGCAAGTCAGCACTTTACCAAAAAAAAAAAAAAAAAAGCCTGAAATATTTGTCAGCAAACATTAATATCAAACATCAAACACCACACACACACACAGGACTGGATCACCTGAAGTCTGAGTACAGAAGCCCACACGGAAAACGATGCTGCAATTTAGTTTGGGCTCACCACGAAAACTAAAGCCTCCGAGGCCTGCATGAGGACAGATGAGCAAAACAAAACCCAGGAGAAAAGCAAAAATCGGCACACCCGAAGAGTGCTCATATGTTTGCACCCGCAGAATGAAAAAAATGAGAGAGAAAAAAAGAAAAAAATGCACACTGCCCACGCAGTCACTACCACCATAGGCAGTAAAACTGTAGACAAGCACAGCATCAGCTAAAAAACCCAAGGCCTCTTAGCCAACTGATCACAACATCAATCAATCAATCACTCTCTCTCTCCCCCTCTCTCCCTATTATCTGTGTCCAGTCTCTGGATGCAAAGCTGGGAGCTTCTGGATATATTATGAAAAATACTTCATACATGAAACTTGGGAGGGGGAGCAAAAGGGTACCCAACATCTGTACAACTGGTTAAAGGTCGGATCCCAGAAGAGGTGGGAGCCTCCAACAAGCAGACCCCTAGAGGGGCAACTCCCCTATTGCTAGTGTCCATGACATAAATATTGACACACACACACACACACACACACACACACACACACACAAGCATACACACACAAACACACAAAGATGAGAAGCATGCGCATTCTTTTCGCTGTCACCAGTTTTCGTTCTCAAGGAACTGAGAACACGCAGTGACTGTTGTGTTACAGGACAAAGTGTTGTTTGGTGCTTCACAAACAGAAGTTTGAAACGCTATCGCCTTTTGGACTCAAACCTTTAGTTCAGCAAGTGTTCCAACACACACATGCACACACACTCACACACGAATACCTCATCACTTTCCTCATCTCATTTTAGACACGATAAACCCTGGCTCATACCCGATAAACTTTAGTCTGAGCACTGGTGACCCACAGCATCGTGCTGAGGATTTCCGGCCACAACTCTGAGGCCACGGACAACGGCAAACCTCAGTCACCTCGACTTGCGAACCAGTCAGCGGAATAACACCACGGAGGAAGTCCTCATCCCAGCAACTGTCCCACAGCATGGGCAACAACAACAAAGCTTTCAACGTCCACGCCAATGTACCAGTCACCGAAATCCCTGCCGTCAAGGTTTCCCCGCTACGCTTCCGAGCTCACGGACAGTGGCGAAACCTTCATTACGTCTCAACCCAAGAACCGGTCCATGAAATCATCCTGCTTGGGTTTTCCGGCTTCGGGGGGGCTACGGACCGTGACAGATCTGGGACATCCAGACCCATCTACCAGTCCGACCGGTCCAGACCCAATACACCCGATCCACCAGTCGGACAGGTCCCAGGCACCAGGACGGATCTGCCACGCTCTAATCCCTACCCAGTTCAGCTTTCCTGGCCCACGGCCTCGTCCTCGTGGCGCAGGCGGTATTCCTCCAGCGTGCGCTGGATGGTTTCCGTCGAGTACTTGCACTTGGGGGAGCCGCAGCCGCAGGTGAACTGCTTCCACTTGATGATCCAGAACTTCTCTCCGTAGTCGAACCTGCAATCAAACCAGGCCTCACGGTCAGGATTCTGTTCAGGGAAGGGATATTTTCCAGCTCTGGCGCGGAACAAAAGCTTGGGGTGAAATGCAGCCCCGCTGCCTGTAGAAGGTGAAACATTCATACGCGTAAACGTTTATTTCCGCAAGGGCCCCCATCTGGGAAATAACTCCAGCTGGGTCGCGTTCCCCTGCTTCCCTCCCCCCCCCGAGAAGAGCCTCAGTAAAGAGCGGAGTTGGCCAGTCCACAAGGCTGGACACTGATCATTACACACACTCACACTGTCCATGCAAGTAAACAAATACAATCAATTAAAAAACCCGCTAGCACCGCTGTGCCTTGGCTTGGGCTGTGTCACAACACACTGAGGCCAGCAAGAACACCAAGGATACATGCAATCCTCTCACCTCTCACCCTATGGAATGCATCATGCAATCCTCTCACCCTATGGAATGCATCATAGCAATCCTCTCACCCTATGGAATGCATCAAGCAATCCTCTCACCCTATGGAATGCATCAAGCAATCCTCTCACCCTATGGAATGCAACATGCAATCCTCTCACCCTATGGAATGCATCATTCAATCCTCTCACCTCTCACCCTATGGAATGCATCATGCAATCCTCTCACCCTATGGAATCTGTCAACATATACAACCCATCATGCATACTGGGTGAAACCCCCAAAGTGGGCAGCTGGGGGATGTTACCACCACCACCACCACGACAACAATAACAACAAGCAGCACACACACACTCACCCAAGCTCCTCATACACACACACACACACT
Source organism: Alviniconcha marisindica (assembly GCA_018857735.1). NCBI lineage: Eukaryota > Metazoa > Mollusca > Gastropoda > Provannidae > Alviniconcha > Alviniconcha marisindica. The sequence goes on from JABMCL010002585.1 coordinate 340,617, forward strand.
CACCCAAGCTCCTCGTAGGCCTTGACGTCCCGGGAGGAGAAGAAGCAGATGCGGGGGAAGCGCAGGTCCTGGTGCTCCACAAACACCTTCACCGGCACCAGGTTGGGCTCGCACAGGTGGTTGATGAAGCGCGCCACGTTGCCGTACTTGCGGGCGTCCAGGCAGTAGGTGTCGCCATCCTGCAGGGAGGCAAGGTTCAAATGAGATTCACAACACCTCGGCAAATGTGGCCGTGTCTGTGCTGGTGAGAGAGATTCACAACACCTGGGCCTGTGCTGGTGAGAGAGATTCACAACACCTGGGCAAATGTGGCCGTGCCTGTGCTGGTGAGAGGGATTCACAACACCTGGGCAAATGTGGCCGTGCCTGTGCTGGTGAGAGAGATTCACAACACCTGGGCAAATGTGGCCGTGCCTGTGCTGGTGAGAGAGATTCACAACACCTGGGCAAATGTGGCCGTGCCTGTGCTGGTGAGAGAGATTCACAACACCTGGGCAAATGTGGCCGTGCCTGTGCTGGTGAGAGAGATTCACAACACCTGGGCAAATGTGGCCGTGCCTGTGCTGGTGAGAGAGATTCACAACACCTGGGCAAATGTGGCTGGGCCGTGCCTGTGCTGGTGAGAGAGATTCACAACACTTTGGCAAAGTGGCCGTGCCTGTGCTGGTGAGAGAGATTCACAACACTTTGGCAAAGTGGCCATGCCTGTGCTGGTGAGAGAGATTCACACCTTGGCAATGTGGCCGTGCCTGTGTTGGTGAGAGAGAAATTCACGATACCTAGAGGGGGGAGGGAGAGGGAGAGAAAGGAAAAGTGGGGGAGAGAGAAGGCAGGGGAGAGATGAGCAGAGAGAGGGAAGGAGGAAGGAATGAAGAGAGAGGGGGAGGGAAAGAGAGTCAGGGAGGGTGAGGGAGGAACAACTGGGGGGTTGGGGAGAGGGAGAGGGAGACTGTAGTTTAGGTTCATTCAGACCTAACAACTAGAAAAAAAGAGCACTGAGTCTCGCAAGGACGGTAGTCTGGGTTCATTGACCTAACATTGTAACAACTACAGAAAGAGCAAGAGACTGAATCTCACAAGGACTGCAGTTTGGGTTCATTTAGACCTAACAACTACAGAAAGAGCGAGAGATTGAATCTTACAAGGACTGTAGTTTGGGTTCATTTAGACCTAACAACTACAGAAAGAGCAAGAGATTGCATCTCGCAAGGACTGTAGTTTGGGTTCATTTAGACCTAACAACTACAGAAAGAGCAAGAGATTGCATCTCGCAAGGACTGTAGTTTGGGTTCATTTAGACCTAACAACTACAGAAAGAGCGAGAGATTGCATCTCGCAAGGACTGTAGTTTGGGTTCACTTAGACCTTACAACTACAGAAAGAGCGAGAGATTGCATCTCGCAAGGACTGTAGTTTGGGTTCACTTAGACCTTACAACTACAGAAAGAGCGAGAGATTGCATCTCGCAAGGACTGTAGTTTGGGTTCACTTAGACCTTACAACTACAGAAAGAGCGAGAGATTGAATCTCACAAGGACTGTAGTTTGGGTTCATTTAGACCTAACAACTACAGAAAGAGCGAGAGATTGAATCTCACAAGGACTGTAGTTTGGGTTCACTTAGACCTAACAAGATTGAATCTCGCAAGGACTGTAGTTTGGGTTCACTCAGACCTTACAACTACAGAAAGAGTGAGAGATTGCATCTCGCAAGGACTGTAGTTTGGGTTCATTTAGACCTAACAACTACAGAAAAATGGCAAGAGATTGATTCTTGATATTAATACCCACTGCGAGAGAGAGGGAAGCACACATGCCAAATGATACATAATAATATTAATATCCACACAAAATTCACATTCACCATTAAAACAAAATTAAAAGGCAGGCAACTTCACTTCTGATTTTTTTTATTTTCCCCCCAAGCAACCAGTAGCTGTGGGTAGTTTTTTTTTTTCTTCAGCCACTTCCCAGACACACAGGTTCATTTCAGTAAACACACTATCATTCATCTGCAAGTCAGTCAGTGTCAGCCTACGAGCTGGCTCACCTTGTTGTCCAGGTCAAACAGGTAGGAGTCATCCTCCCGTCTATCAGCTTCAGAATCAGAAATCAACTCTCCGACATACCTGAAACAATGCAAGTATGCTTCACACCAATCTGATCAGGGTGAAGAGAAAAACACGTCGGCACCCCAATTTAAGGCATGACGAGCGTAAAAACATAACGCAAACCGAATCAAAGACAAGAAGACGGGCCTCTCAAGCCGAAATGCGGGTCTTGCTACCCCTCTTCTCCAAGTTTTTGGTTCGTTTGCGACAAAAAAGGAGCTTCCACAAATTTGAAGGAGAAAAGAGGAATACAAATAACTAACTCCCTTCCTATTCTCCCATCCAAATCAACACTGACATCCCTTCTGAAACTCAATTATTCCCACATCCTTTCCTCCAAAATCTGTAAGTGCACTCAGCACCAGAACAGTGGACCTGTCTAAGACAAACTCCTTTCAAAGCTCCTGTGTTCTACCCAGCAAAGAAACACCATAGATCCTAATCAACAGGAATGGAACTGAACAAATACACTCGCAGTTGTTGTTGTTTTTACTTCATTCATGGTCTACAGTCCCCTCTAGTTTGCTCAAAATCGACACCTGAAAGTGACAATAACAAGGTCGTTGGCGCTGCTATTCTAATGACCGTGTCTGTGACATCATGAACATGTCTGGCATCTGTGTAGATTATCTATGTATCGAAACGGACAGGTACTTCTGTTGTATAACTACTGACAGAACCATATGAAGCTTGTAAATGGATGTGTGTGTGTGTGTGTGTGTGTGTGTGTGTGTTGTGCGTGCATGCATGTGTGCGTGCGTGCGTGTGCATGCATGCGTGTGGTATGCGTATGTCACAGACAAAGAGGAAGGGAGAAAGCACCAGAGACAAAGCAGCAAGCAAAGAAATAAAGCAGAAGAGAGCGTATGGAAGCCAAGACCAAAACCAAACCAAACCAGACCTGTCAGACTGGGCTACCACTACTTACTCGCAGATGAAAGTTCCTTTGGGGATGTCCATGAGACTGCGCACGCCCCAGCCTCGCCCGTTGGTCCGGAACACCTGCATCCTCACCCTGCCACACGCCGTCACCGTCAATCAACATGTTACCATCAATCAACACATTACCATCCATTAACACATTAGTTACCGTCAATCAACTTTACCATCAATCAACACATTACCATCAATGAACGTGTTACCGTCAATCAATATGTTACCAGCAATATGTTGCCGTCAATCAACATGTTACCATCATCAGCATGTTACTGTCAATCAACATGTTACCATCATCAGCATGTTACTGCCAATCAACACGTTATCATCAATCAACACGGCACTGTTACCATCAATCAACATGTTAGCTGTTACCCTCAATCAGCATGTTACCACCCCCCAACATGTTACCATCAATCACTCCTCCTTTCTCACTTGTCATCCTTGTTGTGCATTGATAAACAGACAGACAGACAGACAGACAGACAGATGGCTGGTTTATAACACTGTCACTGAGGCCTGTGTATTAAACTGGTGTAAAAAAGGAATGAGTGACTGGTCCTGAGGTGACCCTATCCAGCTGAGGGGATGTTACTGTTGTTGCCGTTGATGGTCATGGTAGCGGTGCTGTGTTTGTGATGGCACGGCTTTAATTTGATGAGTACGTGCAAGGCTTTCAGGGGCGGGGGAAGGGGGGAGGGGCGGCTTTTGGAAGTTGCAAGGCAGTTGGTAGGAAGGTGGATGGGCCTTCTTCCATTTTGTTTATAGTTGTTTTGTTTGGTGGGGGTGGAGGGGACAGACGGAGGAGGGGTTGGGGGAGGGGGGGGGGAGGGGGGATGGAACTGATCTATTCCACTTATTCCCAAAACATGGGACAACTGTGTCGTGGACCGGGGTTTCTGGTCCCTCATTCAGTCTTAACTTCCAGCAGCCTTTTTTGCTCACTCGCTTGACACACCCCGTACCAACACGCTTTGTACTCCACTGCACGGCCACATTTCAAACAGGACAGCGGAAAGGAAATACCACTACAGCGTAAAGCTTTAAAAGACATTCAACATGTTCACATGCAACAGCATGAAATCCACTGGAATCCTGTCCCTACATAACAAGGAGATCCGAGCACTTTCACACTTCATTATTTCACCCATTTACGATCTGTAAAAACATGAAAAGCCTTTATTTGGGGGCAGTGGCAGGGGGAGGGGGGTAAGGGGATTGGGGGGGGGGGGGGGGGCGGCGGCAGAAAGTTTATAATCCCCATATTTGATACACAAATTATTATTTCAGAATGCTGCAAAATCTCCACCCGGCAATCACAATGCATCAAATCGTGCTGCTAACAAAAAACGGAGCAGTATTGAATTTCTAGAGGAGAAAACAAAAAAGTTGCTGGCCTGAACGCTGAATAAAGATTGATCATCAGAGCCGATCAATTCATCTCAAGCTCTCCCCACGATGAAACATTCTGCTGTCCTCATCATCATTAAACTCCCCAAGGATGAGAGGGGATTTGGCCACTGGTTATCCCCCCTAGATGCCACAATCTCTCACAAACTTCCTAACACACACACACGCTCACACACACATACACACACACACACACACTCACACACATGCACACACACACACACACACACACACGCACGCACACACATGCACACGCATTCACACACGCACATACACACACACACACATTATCACATACACACTCACACATTATCACATACACACTCACATACATGCACACATTATCACACCCACCCACACAAACACACGCGCACACACACACACAGACTCACACACACACACATACTCACACACACACCCATACACACACTCACACACACACCCATACACACATGCACACACACACACTCACATACAAAACAGCGATGCCGGAGACTGCATCCACTCTCACAAAGACTCTGAAACAATCTGCAAGGCTGGACTCACGTGATGCCATTCTGCACGACGCGGTTGTTGCAGTTGACCCAACAGCGACACGCCCGGTTGCATTCAAAGATGAGGGGCGGGTCAAGCAGGTTGAAGTCTTCCAGCAACCGTCCAAACTGAATCAACACACAAACACACAACAAAAGTTTATATGAAGCAAATCTCAGCAGTTGTACCCTTGCTGTGACAAACTGAACACACACACAAACACACAACAAAAGTTCATCTGAAACAGATCCGAGCAGTTATACCCTCACTGTGACAAACTGAATAAACACGACACACTCGCTGTGACAAACTAAATAAACACACACACACACAACAAAAGTTCATATGAAGCAAAATCTGAGCAGTTATACGCTTTCTGTGACACTGAATAAACACACACAAACAGAAGTTTATATGAAGCAAAATCTGAGCAGTTATACGCTTTCTGTGACACTGAATAAACACACACACACATAACAGAAGTTCATATGAAGCAAAATCTGAGCAGTTATACGCTTTCTGTGACACTGAATAAACACACACACACATAACAGAAGTTCATATGAAGCAAAATCTGAGCAGTTATACGCTTTCTGTGACACTGAATAAACACACACACACATAACAGAAGTTCATATGGAGCACATCTGAGCAGTTATAGCCTTGTTGTAGCTAACTGAATAAAACCTTTGCTGTCACTGTGACAAACTCAATAAACACACAGACAGAAGTTCACATGAAGCAGATCTGAGCAGTCATAATCACATATGCTTGCTGTGACAAACTCAATAAACACACACACAAAAGTTCACATGAAGCAGATCGGAGCAGTCATAATCACATATGCTTGCTCAGTTGCTGTGACAAACTCAATAAACACACACACAAAAGTTCACGTGAAGCAGATCGGAGCAGTCATAATCACATATGCTTGCTGTGACAAACTCAATAAACACACACACACAACAAAAGTTCATATGAAGCAAATGTGAACAGTCAAACCCTCACTGTGACTGTGAGTGTGACCATGAGTTGTCTTTTTTTCTCTCTTTAAAAAAAAATCTAAACCCCCACTGTGACCTTAATAATAATAATAATGATTTTTTTTAAAGCGCCTACCCTGCGGCTCAAAGCGCTGAACAAGCATAGTATAACGCGCATAATGTACATTGAGATGGAAATGTTATCAGCAATAAAAATGTATATTTATATATATAAGAAAAAAGAAAAAGCTAACACATAATGTAGACAAGTCCTTCAAAGCTCTAAACACACACACACGCACACACACACTCACACACACAACACGCACACAAAAACACAACACACACACACACACACACAACACACACACAAAAACACAACACACACACACAACTGGACTGATAGGGGTGATGGATAATGTTGCTTAGCTGAAATATTCTGAGAGGAGAAATGTCTTGAGTTTGCTGTTGAAATGTCTTGCTTTTGAAAAGTCTTGAGTTTGACTTGAAGGTAGCGATCCAATCTTCTCATACAGCTCCAGTTCACAAAAACACACAATCCCATAAAGTTTGGCTCTAACACTTAACAGTTAAACAATTTGGATGCCATCACCCACATAGGGGACAAAGGCTTCTTCTTCTTTTCTCTCTTTTTTCAAATCTGAACTCAAATTGTGACCTCGACCCGGAAGAGACCAATCCAAACTTCTGACAGGCTACTCAGGTTCCAGATTATGTAACCACCACCCAGAGCTAAGGTGGCAAAGAGTTCCGCAGTTCACGGGACCTAGAGTGAACGGTTATTATTCTGAGGCGCTGAGACCTTGCTGTAACCTTGACCTTGAACTAAGTTAGCAATGAGAGTCCCGTTTATTCCCACGACATTTCACCCACAAACAAAGTCTGGCTGCAAAAGGTTCAGCAGCAATTCAGAATATATCATCCACACAAATAATCTAGGACACAATAATCTAGACAAGGTGTTCCAATATATGCATATATAGTCCCCCCCCCCCCCCCCCCCCCAAAAAAAACTTGTAAAAGGAGGAGGTATGATCAAACAAAAATTGGAAGCCAGCCTCAGGTCTGGCCGCCACCTAGGCTCTGGTGGGGCACGCAAGGATTGAACCCTGTTGAGGTGTCTTGTGTATGTTTGGGGGCGGAGGGGAGGGGGGAAAGCAGGTCCAGTGGCCACAATAGATCTGGTACTGGGAATCACAGCCTGCTGCCAGAGAACAGTGTAATTCCCGACTGACCGTCTGACGCTCCCTCCTTGCCCTGCACCACCGGACCGCATGCGGACAACGGACAATGAAAATGACTTTGCCAGCTTGCTCACCGTTCGTGATCGCTCAAACTGTGCATGGCCACCCCCCCTGGCAAGCACAGAGCGGAGGCAATTTGCGGCTGACCCGTGTTTTGTTTAAGTCCCAAATGTGGCCAAGCCAGCACCGCCGAGCCAGATAATTTGAAGCTAAGTCGACCGCAGGAAGAGCACTGAAACTACTTAATTTACCGACATTATTGACTTCCACCACCCACTTTCACATAATGGGAACCAACAAAAAAAATGGAAAGCCGGACCCATTAGACGCTGCCTCGTTTGTCATTGGAAATTGGTACCGTTGGGGTGCTATTGATTTTCCTTTCACAGAAGTTACAAAAAAACAACCCCCGGACAGTTCCAGTCTCAAGGTACATAACAGCCAGCGCATCTGTTTTGTCCATGACTGCCCTCCTCTGAAACCATCTTTGGCGTCTGTCCGTAGCAATGACTGGTAAGTACGCTCCACACGGAAGCGCACAGAACTTGGGATTTATGCCGATCCATCCAACGGCTTCTCCGTGTATCCTGCCCGCTTTCTTAGTTTCCTCACTCTACAGTGTGCCAGTGACTTAACTACCAACCAGGGATTCAATCCAAAACACATGAGAGGTGTCTGTTGGAAGACCCCCCCCCCCCCCCCCCCCCCCCCCCCCCCACTCACAAATTGCCGAATATTTTTCAAATGCTGGCAGATATGTTTCTGGTTTAGTCTTTTTGTTTGTTTTGTTTACTGTTCCATGCTGCTGTCTTCATCCCTCTCAAACAACTGCTGCCCATTTGGAGTTGTGTGTAAATTAAGTTTTGTATAGTTGGTATGCTTGGCTTGTGTGTGTATGATTCTCTGTGTGTGTGTGTGTGTGTGTGTGTGTGTGTGTGAGACTCTGTGTGTGTGTGTGTGTGTGTGACTGTGTGTGTGTGTGTGTGAGACTCTGTGTGTGTGTGTGTTTGTGTGACTTGGTGTGTGTGACTGTGTGTGTGTGTGTGTGTGTGTGTGTGTGTGTGACTGTGTGTGTGTGTGTGTGTGTGTGTGTGTGACTGGTGTGTGTGTGTGTGAGCTTGTGTGTGTGTGTGTGTGTGTGTGTGTGTGTGTGTGTGTGTGTGTGTGTTGTCTGTGTGTGTGTGTGGTGTGTGTGTGTGTGTGTGTGTGTGTGTTGTGTGTGTTGTGTGTGTGTGTGTGTGTGTGTGTGTGTGTGTGTGTGTGTGTGTGTGTGTGTGTGTGTGTGTGTGTGTGTGTGTGTGTGTGTGTGTGTGTGTGGTGTGTGTGTGTGTGTGTGTGTGTGTGTGTGTGCTCTGTGTGTGTGTGTGTGTGTGTGTGTGTGTGTGTGTGTGTGTGTGTGTGTGTGTGTGTGTGTGTGTGTGTGTGTGATGTGTGTGTGTGTGTGTGTGTGTGTGTGTGTGTGTGTGTGTGTGTGTGTGTGTGTGACTGTGTGTGTGTGTGATATGTGTGTGTGTGTGTGTGTGTGTGTGACTATGTGTGTGTGTGTGTGTGTGTGTGTGTGTGTGTGTGTGTGTGTGTGTGTGTGTGACTATGTGTGTGTGTGTGTGTGTGGTGTGTGTGTGTGGTGTGACTATGTGTGTGTGTGTGTGTGTTTGTGTGTGTGTTGTGTGTGTGTGTGTGTGTGTGGTGTGTGTGTGTGTGTGTGTGTGTGTGTGGTGTGTGTGTGGTGTGTGTGTGGTGACTCTGTGTGTGTGACTCTGTGTGTGTGTGTGTGTGTGTGTGTGTGTGTGTGTGTGTGTGTGTGTGTGACTCTGTGCGTGTATGTGCGTGTATGTGTGTGTGTGCGCGCGTGCATGCATGCGTGTGAGCTTCGAACAGTCTCCACACACAAAATTTTGTGCTTCATAAAAATAAAAAAATATGATTAATTTCAAACAGCTGGAGCCATTCCAATATTGCTAACACAATTAGCACAACAAAAGCATCATCACCACCACCATTATCACATCAGAGCAACGGTAAAAAAGATCCCAACTGTTATCTCTACTTTAGTTGGGTTTCATACACAAGGAAATACAAATAATCTCCTTCCATGCAGTACTCCACTCTGACAAGATGAATTGAGGTGACCTCGCACAACTGTTCTGACTTCAGAGGCAGGCAGCTTCTCAAACATAACCTAGGCCTCGTCAGTAATCGTAAGGGTATAGTACCGCCATTTTTATAAGGTGACACTTCATAAGCTGACACTTTACAAACTTACAAGGTAAGGTGATACTTTATAAGGTAACATTTTAAAAGGTGATACTTTATAAGGTGATACTTTAAAAGGCAATACTTTAGAAGGTGATACTAAAAGGCGACACTTTATGAGGTGACACTAAAAAAGGCGTTACAAACTTACAAGGTAAGGTGATACTTTATAAGGTAACACTTTAAAAGGCGACACTAAAATGCGATACTTTATAAGGTGACACTTTAAAAGGTGACACTTTATAAGGTGATACTTTATTAGGTAACACTTTATAAGGTGACACTTTATAAGGTCACGCTTTACAAGGTGACACTTTATAAGGTGATACCTTAAAAGGTGACATTTTATAAGGTAACACTTTAAAAGGTGACACTTTATAAGGTAATGCTTTATTAAATTATAAGGTGATTATAAGGTAACACTTTATAAGGTGATACTTCATAAGGTGATACTTTATAAGGTGATACTTTATAAGGTGACACTTTATAAGGTAACACTTTATAAGGTGATACCTTAAAAGGTGATACTTTATAAGGTGACACTTTATAAGGTAATGCTTTATTAAATTATAAGGTGATACTTTATAAGGTAACACTTTACAAGGTAATACTTCTTAAGGGGATACTTTATAAGGTGATACTTTATAAGATAACACTTTAAAAAGTGACACTTTATAAGGTGACACTCTATAAACTTACAAGGTAAGGTGATACTTCATAAGGTGACACTTTACAAGGTAACACTTTAAAAGGTGACACTTTACAAGGTAATACTTTCATCCTAAAGTCTGACCCCTGCACTTTCACCATGGATAAAATTTGGCGAGCACGCTTTTCTGAAGAATGATGACTATTCTGAATCCCAACTAGTGGCTGCATCAGGCTAAAATAGAAACTGCATGCCTTGGGACTAATCAGTGACATTTTCCAGGCGGTCGATAAGAGGATAGAACCCCAGAAATGGGATTTGGGACCATGGGATAAGTGGGTAAGTAAGTTGATGTTTTATGCCCAGTCAAGCAATCAGGGCGATGGTCAGCGGGATAAAGGCCTGGTCATACTGTCAATGTATAGCAGCATTTACTTGAAGCTGAAAGTGGAGGATTATGAGAAAAAAAATGAAAAAAAATGAAACGTTTGTTGACACTGAATACCTTATGAGAAAAAATGGTGGCAGCCTCAATTTCAATTTTATCTCGTTACAAAGTTCTGTGAGAGAGAACTGGGTTGCCAAATTATCATCTTCGAAAAATAACAGTGTGTGTGCTTTTCTGCTCTGTTCAAATTTCTTGAAAATGTCAAATTTACCCCCCTTTTCGACTTTCCCATGTTACGGAACAACACTTTCCTTTGTGCCAGACACAGGGGTCCATCATGCATTGCTTGTTGGCGACGACACCGCCAAAGCTGTGCCTTAAACTTGGGAGCACTATACTAGGATTTTTTCCACTTTGGAGCCAAATTTGGTAGACGATTTCACGTACCTAAATCAAATACAGTACCTAAATCAAATTCTGCAGTCAATAGCATTTCTGAACAGATAAATCTGTTCAAATGTAAGAGCAGTGTGTGTGTGTGTGTGTGTGGAAATTACGTAAATTACTAGTTTATTATGTAACTTTTGTATTTTCAATAACTGTTCTTTGAGTTTTAAAATATACAATATGTGTTATTTGTGTACTGTGACGTGGTTAATATTCAGCCAGATTTTAATTTCCCTGATGAGACAATAAAGTCATTTTGAATCTTGAAACTTTCAGGGAACAATACTGCCTACCAGTGCTGCCCACTGCTTGGCAAGAACAAGCTAACATCCTGTCCAGGTGGGAACAAGAGTTCCTTCTTCTTCTGTTTCGTTACGTAACATTCATCTTTTCTGAACAGTGCCCAACTTTAACGCTCTGTTAAAGACTGACACTTTTACTAGTTTCCATGCATGCTGGGTTATTTTGGCGTTTCCATAATCCACTCAACTCTGACACGGGCTAGACGACCTTGAATGTGTAGGTGACCTTTCCGCAGGTGAATGCACGCAGGGGACCTAAGATTACAGTTATGCAGAAATGCAACTCTGGAACTCTTTGGACAGGTGCAAAACCTTGCATATAACAGTCGCCCATCCAACTTGTGACCCTGCTCAATCATGCTCATCGCCCTGATATAACCGCACTGGTTGACTGGGCATAAAACACCAACTTACTTACTGACTCAATCATGCTCAACTTTGAACTTTCAACTCTTCACGCTCAAAATGAATTCACGCACAGACGCTGCATGCCCAAATTCATGACATGTCACTAAAATGTTTTATTTTCTGTTGCACGGACAATGACTGGCTACTGCAGTGTTTCCCACAGTAATTCACTGGAAGGAAAAAAGGCCAATAACTGCAGATGGCTTTTGAGTAGTTTTAACCTTTTCCCATACACACACAAAATGTATTCCATCATGCCACATCAGCCACCAGGTACCATGTCATTCCTGACTGCACTGGACAATGGCACGCAACAAAAACACACACACACAAAACAAAAAACAAGCAAAAACAAAACAAAAATTCATCAACCGCAGGACTGCTAGTGGTCAAAGGGACACAACTACGTCTGGTCCTGATATGTGGGTTTCTGGCACCACATGCAGTGATAAAACCTGGTCTATCTTCAGCTGTGGGTTTCTGGCACCACATGCAGTGATAAAACCTGGTCTATCTTCAGCTGTGGGTTTCTGGCACCACATGCAGTGATAAAACCTGGTCTATCTTCAGCTGTGGGTTTCTGGCACCACATGCAGTGATAAAACCTGGTCTATCTTCAGTTGTGGGTTTCTGGACCACATGCAATGATAAAACCTGGTCTATCTTCAGTGTGGGTTTCTGGCACCACATGCAGTGATAAAACCTGGTCTATCTTCAGCTGTGGGTTTCTGGCACCACATGCAGTGGTAAAACCTGGTCTATCTTCAGCTGTGGGTTTCTGGCACCACATGCAGTGATAAAACCTGGTCTATCTTCAGCTGTGGGTTTCTGGCACCACATGCAGTGGTAAAACCTGGTCTATCTTCAGCTGTGGGTTTCTGGCACCACATGCAGTGGTAAAACCTGGTCTATCTTCAGCTGTGGGTTTCTGGCACCACATGCAGTGATAAAACCTGGTCTATCTTGAGCTGTGGGTTTCTGGCACCACATGCAGTGATAAAACCTGGTCTATCTTGAGCTGTGGGTTTCTGGTACCACATGAAGTGATAAAAACCTGGTCTAACATTTTACACAGCAATCAGTATCAGAGAGAAGACACCATCCCGAGGAATTTCCCTGCATTATCTCTAACCACACCGCCAAATATTCAACAGGCACGGCACGGCGGTCAGGCCGGGGCATGAACTTTCGGAACTGGTTACACAGTTTAGGAATGGGTTACACATGGAATTGGTCCATTCTGAAACTGGACTGGTTGTTAGCTTTGGAATTGGTTAGCTTTAGAACTGGCTAAATTGTGGGACGGGCTGACAAAATGGGTCAGATGATGCTGACAGAGCAGGAGATGCTGAAGGGTACAAATGGGAGTCCGAAACTGGTTTATTCAACGGCGCTCTTCACGCACCATCGGTCATGTTGTTGTGATCACCAATGGCCAAAGCATGCTTTGAGTAAGTAAGCAAACTGGTGTTTTACGCCCAGTCAACCAGTGGGGTTATATCAGGGTGAAGCATGCTTTGAACCACAGCATTTAATTATAAAGACTACTTAAAAGCACTTTGTCTGGTTTGTTCTGGTGCTGCTCTTTCCACTGACACAAAATCACACTCCTGTCCTTTTTTTTCAAAGTGCTGGTAAATAAGTTTGAAAAGCATCACAGTAGTTATGCCTAATGGTCAAAGTATGCTTTGAACCACAGCAAAAAGACTACTTTATCTGGTTCGTTCTGCTGTTGTTCTTTCTGCTGATACTAAATCACTCCTGTCCATTTTCGCAAGTGTTGGTAAATAAGTGTGAAAAGCATCACAATACATCTATGTCAACAATGACTGTATGGATGACCGCAATCACCTCAGGCAGGAATCTTCGCCTAACAGCAGGCAACCAAGTCATGTAACAATTAACACACAAGGGCGTTAATTAGCACTCAAAATACGTAACACAAGTACAACAAAGACCTGAGGCATCTCTCACCTGGCATGCATGTAAATACAAGGTACATATTACGTGTTTTGTATTTTTATATATATTACATATTTCGAGTGCTAATTAACCCACTTGGCCCCAGACCGCCCGTCACTGCCCGCTCTTTTTCCTTACCACGAAACCCCAGACCGCCCGGTAGCGGCCAGCTAGCAGACGCTCCATACTAGCATCTTGGAACGGGATTCTCGCGAGACTTGTAGCCTCGTTTCCGCTATTGTTTACTTCTTTCGGTGATGTCGTTTGTTTTTAAGTTCGGCAAAGTTTGAGAGACGCTGTGAATTTTCAAAGTTGCGAGGTGGACGTGGGATAGATGGCCAAAAATAAACAAAAGCCCTACTGTTAGCAATGGCGTCGGAGCTTCATCCTTGGAGATTTGAACTGTAAATCTGGCTCATTTGCTTACCCTGGGCACCCTAACAATCTCACAGAGCTTCATCTTTGGAGATTCAAACTGAAAATTTTGCAGTCAGTTACCCCGTAGGCCCCCAAAAAACCCGACATTCAGATGCGTACATTTCTGATTTGGGATTTCCTTTTTTTATGCTTTTATTGTTTTAGTAAAAAAAATCAAAACCTGTTGGATATACAAGAACATGTATTCGCAAACTGGGAAAAATACGAAGTGAGCTGAAACTTGTGTCTGGTGTTTATTATTGATTTTTAAAGTGGTATCCCAGGATCATCTGACACAGTTACTTCCCTTCACAAGGGATTTCGTCGTGAAAGGGCAGCGGCTGGTCCGGGGGCCAAGTGGGTTAACTCCCTTGCGTGTGGATTCTGCACGAGCGCTCAGGGCCTCATTCTGTTCCAGATTCATGTACGAATTAAGGGCGCCCGCACGCAGATTATCTGCCCCTCAGAGGTGCCAGACTTCCCCCCTCACGTGCACTGACCTTGTCAAACCAGCACTTCACGCTGCTGCGGGAGCAGACGCAGTAGACGGAGGAGCAGTCGTCTTTGCAGCGGCAGCTCTGCAACCAGACGAAAAAGACAGCAGCCATCAGTCAATGCCGGCACTGACACCATTTGGAAAGAGTGACACGAGTCGTTATTTATCACTTACTCTTTGGACTGCAAAACTAGTCATTTAATAAGAATAATTAATCACTCTTTTGTAGTGCTATGCCCCCTGTGAAAACATTACGAGCTGACAGTAGTGTACACAGTATCACAAGCACAATGTTAAAAATCAGTTCAGTGAACAAGTACTATGGCTATGCATACATATATTCTAACATCCAGCAAACAAGCAAACAAACAACCCAGTCAAATCCACCTCATGCGGCTAGCCTTTATTCTGTGTCTACAAGATTTTAAAAAAATATTTAAATATTTAAAAAAATATATAAAAAATATAAAAAATCTAACTCATTCAGCTATTCTGTGTCTACAGCAACAAAATCTTTTTTTAATCCGAAAAAATTTATTAAAAAATCCAACTCACTGAGCTATTCTTTCTGTGCCTACAACACACAACCAATGTTGCTCAAAGCATACAGACTGATAGGTAGATAATATAAAATTATTAAGGCGGAAAAGCCTTGAGGAAGAGTTGTGTTCTAAATTGAGCTGTGTGCTGCATAATGCTTCTCACTGGTCAAAAGCCCTCACGAAACAAACAGCCAGGAGTTGCCCCCCTTTCCACACACCTGCAGGCTGGTGATGACGTTGTTGATGTGCAGGTCCTGGGTTTCAACGTTATGATCAATGTACAAGTAGTCGCTAGGGTGTGGCTCGTCATCGACTGCGTTCACGCAGGCAATGGGATTCCGCTCTCGCCCCACCGACACATCCCTGGAAGAGAGGAAGAAATTACTATTCACTGCCACAGGGGCAATAATGACAGCGGTCATTTCCAGAGTACCCTATCTCACCGACATTGGTCAGCACTCTGCGCTTTACAAGATCAGCAAAAATGCACACACTAAAACTCAAAAATAATAAGGATACAGTCACAATACTGTATTCCTCACACACCACTTTCACACACACACACACAAATACATACACAGAGGTACAAAAGGAATGTAATGGGTGGGGGGGCGGGGGGAGCCAGACAGACATCATTCTAAGCTGTAATTCTATAAACAGCCAGACAGACATCATTCTAAACTGTAATTCTATAAACAGTTAGCCAGACAGACATCATTCAAAGCTGTAATTCTATAAACAGTTAGCCAGACAGACATCATTCAAAGCTGTCATTCTATAAACAGTTAGCCAGACAGACATTCTAAACTGTAATTCTATAAACAGTCAGCCAGACATCATTCTAAGCTGTAATTCTATAAACAGCCAGACAGATGAACATGGTGATTCCACTACCTGACTGTAATTTCAGGAAACGGAGAATGAGCATAAAACTAAAGGAGACAAATCTTACTGCCCTTCTGCAGATTGTCTATTGACTGTTATCATCAAATTCCCAAACCTTCCAACACCCTAGCCAAAAAATGTCGTTTCTGCCCAAAAAAACTTGCCAGGCCTGAAAAAAAATAGCACCCCTGTTTTCCAAAACTGTTACCCAATCTTTCCCCGTTTTTTTTCCTTTTTTTTTTAAATCTTTTTTTTTTGCAGTCCCCGGTGAAATGAAATCTTTCACCACTTGAGTCTCAGTTCTAACAAACTTAGAACATGGTAGCAGAGTTGTTGCTCTTTCCCAAACTGTTTACCCAAATGTCCCCAAATTTTCAGACCATACAACCCATAAAAAGGAAAGTCTACTTCCTGAAAACCACCCAAAACAACCAGGCAGATAAAAAAAATAAAAAAACGCAATCTGACTACCTGTGGACGAGCTTCTCTGGGCGTATCAGTTTGGCTGAAAAACTCCGCAGCTGTTTGTTGACCTTCAGTGCCATGCACACTTGGCTGCTGGGGTTGGGACAGCACTGGGAAAAACAAGGCACGTAATCATAAATTAATAACAACAACAGTAGATTATTTATGGCACCCGATCTCGTAAGAGCCTGGGGGGCTTACAAAGACATGAGGATACACCTACTTCATCACACACACACACACACACACACACACACACACACACACACACACACACACACACACACACACACACACACACACACACACACACACACATATACACACACAGACACACACACACACACTCACACACACACACACACACACACACAAACAACTACAAACTGATGATGCGTTAGTACAATGAGAAGGAAAAGAAATGACAGATCAGTATGCAGAAGAGGTGGGTATTCAATTCTGACCTAAAAGAAGAGAGCAAAGACAAATGCCAGAGAGAGGAAGAGAGTTCCAGACCGCATGTCCCATGTACTGAAAGGACTGAAATATGATGATGGTAAGGGTATGATTATGAACTCACTGTAACTGGTGTCTCATCTTTGTTGTTTTTTAGATCCACGTTAGCTCCTCTGGCCAGCAGTATACTGGAAACCAAAACAAATGTAAGCTGCCTTCTGTGGCCAACTATTGTCTGACAAAACTGAGCATGCATCAACAACAACAACAAATGACAGAATGCATTCAATACATACGTCACTGTGTGAAAAAGCTTACTTTTTTTTGTCTTCACCATATCACCATACCTTGGGTCATCATTAACATAAATCAATCACCACGCTTCAGTCATCATTCACACGTGCCGGTTGACTGGGCGTAAAACACCAACTTACTTACTTACTCATTCACACAAATCAATCTTTTTTTTTTTGTCTTTCTACAATCTACATTTTCACCAACGCCTAATGCACATTTTTCAAGTTTCAACTGTTCCTGAAAAAGACACATGCAAGGACATCTCACCAAGCTCCCAAGTCCCATCCCTGTTTCAGCAGTTATCTCCCAGTTCCACCTCAATGAAGTTAACTCCCCTCACTTTACTGAGGGGTTCAACAATAACTAAACAACAAAATAATGTACTCACACCACAACCTCGTAGTGATCCTGTCTTGCGGCTATGTGGCTGCAACGAGACAAGTCAAAGGGAGGTCACCACAGAGGAAAAGCCTACAGACCTTAAGACGCATTTATTACAGGCAAGTGTTGGGCATGGAATGCATGTTTCAGCATGAGCAGTGTACACTTCCTATGAGGAACAAGACCAAAGAGGTTATGGGTAACCACTGGGTCGGCGGTGATGTTCAACAGTGTTTTTCTAAGGTCAAGTCCTGCAAAATTTTAGATACACAAGGTTTCTAAACAGAAACTAAAATAATAATAAAGAGGATTTCTAGAGCGCCCATCTACCACACAAGGTGGGAGCACAGGGCACTTTACAATAACACTAACAACACACACACACACACACACACACACACACCACACACACACACACACACACACACACACACACACACAAATCAACAGGACCTAAACACATGTTTATTATGACAAAACAACATGCACATTTTTGGGGTAAGCCCCTTTTTCAAACTACAAAACAACAGTTAAACAGTCAAAAATGAGATGCAGGATCTCATCTGCTTTCGGCTGAGCTGTTTTTGTTATGCTGTTTTGGTCGGAAGAACGTTGTTAAAGTTCTGATCGTGCTTTAGAAGGATAGCAGTCATTCTTGTTTCACAGTTTTTTGGTTTGCTTTTTAAATCAACAGGGCACTTTAAACCAAATTCTTGACTTAAAGTTTTAATTCTGATCCTTCTATTAGAAGGAAAAAGCCAGAGTTCTTGGCTAAAGCACAATTCGAAACAACCAGTTCCTTTTGAAACCCCAGCAGAAGTGCAGACTTACAGTGGCCTGTCCCCGTGTTCGTTAGGACTGTCCAGCTCACAGCCTAGATCCAGGAACAGTTCTGTGATTTCCAGGCTGCCTGCAAATGCTGCCCAGTGCAGAGCCGTATTCTCCTCCTGGACAAAAAAATATAACAACGGGAAACCATCATTCTTTCCGTCTCCCCATCTCACTTTGCTTTTTAATTAGTATTGATAAATAGGCCGACTTGTAAGTAAAGTTATGAACTGGAAAGTCGTGTTCTCAATTCTCAAGAAAAAATGCCCCCCAGAGTCTGAATGCGAGCAGGCTGCTGTGTTCCACCACAGCGGCTACAACCAGTTGTGTTCCACCACAGTGGCTACAACCAGTTGTGTTCCACCAGCGGCTACAACCAGTTGTGTTCCACCACAGTGGCTACAACCAGCTGTGTTCCACCACAGTGGCTACAACCAGTTGTGTTCCACCACAGTGGCTACAACCAGTTGTGTTCCACCACAGTGGCTACAACCAGTTGTGTTCCACCACAGCGGCTACAACCAGTTGTGTTCCACCACGGCAGCTACAGTTGTGTTCCACCACAGTGGCTACAATCAGTTGTGTTCCACCACAGTGGCTACAACCAGTTGTATTCCACCACAGCGGCTACAACCAGTTGTGTTCCACCGCAGCGGCTATTCTTTTGCTGATGGCTGAACCAGGATGACAAATGCTGCGTCAGTCAAGCCTATTCCCCCTCCCCAGACAACTTTGTTTTTCCATCAATGGAATCACAGGTACATTACCCCAAATTTGGCAGGAAGCCTCTAATTTTCAATATGACCTCCCGACCACCATCTCCTCAATCTCCGCACATCTGTATTTTTTTTTCAAAATTCCCAGAACATCTCCCATTCTTTTCTGTGACAAGCAGTGCATTTTGGACTGCCTGTGGTCGACTATGCCGGAATACCCCAGGGCGGCAGCAGCAGCAGACCAATGTTCTGCAACCGCGCCTCCGTAACCTTCCCCAAAAGGAGTGTGAAAAAACAGAGGTCCTTACGTTGTCCTTCTTGCCGGGATCCCCTCCTCTGGACACCAGAAAGTTGACGACAGGGATGAGCTGGGACTCCGTGGCCCACATGATCGGCGTCCAGCCCCCTTCATCCTGCAACAGGTTCGTTCAGTTCAGGTCAGGTCAGTTCAGGTCAGTTACGGTCAATGCACTTCAGCTCAACTCAGTTCAATCAGTGGTATTTTCTGATGGTGCCTTTTTGTAAGTTCTAATGATGTCCTTGAATATCCACCTGAGGTGGAGTCGCAAGTTCCTCAACACTTCAAATCTTCTGAGGCACACAGCACTAACTGTACAGCACCATGTCACCAAGACAGATTATCTGGTGGTAATAATAAAATGAATTTACACAACTGGCACACTAAGACTACAATGAGGACTGCAGACGTAAGACATATATGCAACTGATGCATTTTAAACTGATACGCTCAAGACCGTTAGGCTGAAGTTAGATATAAAATGAACAAACGGTAGCATTTACACCCTTCTATCCATGCACAAACTGTTCCACAAACATACACACACACCACAGGTGGTCAATTTACATATAATGGTCAAAAACAGGGTGAGGTGAGTGTCCGAGCATGCGTACCGTGGCATTGACGTCAACAGCATTTATGTCCAGTATGTACTGGATGATGTCCACGTGTCCAGACTTGGCTGCATAATGGAGACATGTCATGTGATCCTCTCCCTGAAACACCACACACTGATCAATGGCTGGTGAGTATTCAAAGATCAAGGTCCTGAGTCCTCAATCATATAATCAATGTTCTGGTGAGTATTCAAAGATCAAGGTCCTATGAGGACTCAATCATATAATCAATGTTCTGGTGAGTATCAATGGCCGGTGAGTATTCAAAGATCAAGGTCCGGAGTCCTCAATCATATAATCAATGTTCTGGTGAGTATTCAAAGATCAAGGTCCTATGAGGACTCAATCATATAATCAATGTTCTGGTGAGTATCAATGGCCGGTGAGTATTCAAAGATCAAGGTCCTATGAGGACTCAATCATATAATCAATGTTGTGGTGAGTATTCAAAGATCAAGGTCCTATGAGGACTCAATCATATAATCAATGTTCTGGTGAGTATCAATGGCCGGTGAGTATTCAAAGATCAAGGTCCTATGAGGACTCAATCATATAATCAATGTTGTGGTGAGTATTCAAAGATCAAGGTCCTATGAGGACTCAATCATATAATCAATGTTCTGGTGAGTATCAATGGCCGGTGAGTATTCAAAGATCAAGGTCCTATGAGGACTCAATCATATAATCAATGTTGTGGTGAGTATTCAAAGATCAAGGTCCTATGAGGACTCAATCATATAATCAATGTTCTGGTGAGTATCAATGGCCGGTGAGTATTCAAAGATCAAGGTCCTATGAGGACTCAATCATATAATCAATGTTGTGGTGAGTATTCAAAGATCAAGGTCCTATGAGGACTCAATCATATAATCAATGTTCTGGTGAGTATCAATGGCTGGTGAGTATTCAAAGATCAAGGTCCTATGAGGACTCAATCATATAAATAATCAATGTTCTGGTGAGTATCAATGGCCGGTGAGTATTCAAAGATCAAGGTCCTATGAGTACTCAATCACATAATCAATGTTCTGGTGAGTATTCAGTCAAGCCAGGCCTTGGATGCGTAAATGTTAGACATGTCATGTGTCAGTATGACCCTCTCCCTGAAATACCACACACTGATCAGTGTCCTGTGAGTCTTCAATCATTTGATCAACGTCCTGTGAGTATTCAAAGATCAATGTCCTGTGAGTATTCAGTCATAATTATGATCGATGCCCTGTGAGTATTCAATCATAATTAAGATCAATGTCCTGTGAGTATTCAATCATAATTATGATCAATGTCCTGTGAGTATTCAATCATAATTAAGATCAATGTCCTGTGAGTATTCAATCATAATTATGATCAATGTCCTGTGAGTATTCAGTCATGCCAGGTCTTGGCCGCATAGTGTTAGACACGTCATGTGATCCTCTCCCTGTAACACCATACACTGGTCACTGTCCTGACGCACACACACACACACACACACTGAGGCATGTGTACACACACACACACACACACACACACACACACACACACACACACACACAGGCACATGCACACACACAGGCACATGCACACACACAGGCACATGCACACACACACACACACACACACACACAGGCACATGTGTACACACACACACTCACAGGCACACGCACGCACACACACACTGAGGCACGCATGTGTGTGTGTGCACACAGGCACAAACACACACAGGCGGACACACACACACACACAGGCGCACACACACACATTCACAGGCACACACACACACGTGCAAGAGTAGTACAGCCCGGTGCACACAGCAGCAGCCTACCCTGTCATCCAGGCGGGCGCCAGCCTTGGACAACAGCTTGACAATCTCCAGGTAGCCATACTCCGCCGCACACATCAGCGCCGTCTTCAACGTCTTGTCCTGCGTGTGCAGGCACGCTCCAGCCTGAACGACAGAACGGAAAACGATCCACGCAGATGCAATTATCAAACAGTATGCAGATACGGCATGTATAGCAAGTAATTTATTGATTTCAAAAGCACCCAAATGACTGTCGAAGAATTCAAACTAATTAAAGCATGAATCCTAAAATGAAGACATGCTTTTCGCCATGATACTACTTTACATGGCTGACTGGGCTCAAAGCACCATCTAAATGAAATTTAAAAAAGTTAAAGCACTGAATAAATATAACCATTATACATATGTAGAGCAGATGTTGGGTTTGTTTGGTTGTTGTTGTTTTAGTGTTGTTGGTTTTGTTTGTTAGTGTTGTTTTTGAAGGGGTATTTTCAGAAACTGCAAACAGCAAATTTCCAGCAAAGCAGAGGGAATGAAGCGGAGGGAATGAAGCGGAGGGAATGAAGCGGAGGGAATGAAGCGAAGGGAATGAAGCGAAGGGTATGAAGCGAAGGGAATGAAGCGGAGGGAATGAAGCGAAGGGTAAGAAGCGAAGGGAATGAAGCGAAGGGAATGAAGCGAGGGAATGAAGCGAAGGGAATGAAGCGGAGGGAATGAATGAAGCGGAGGGAATGAAGCGAAGGGCATGAAGCGAGGGAATGAAGCGAAGGGAATGAAGCGGAGGGAATGAATGAAGCGGAGGGAATGAAGCGAGGGAATGAAGCGAAGGGAATGAAGCGGAGGGAATGAAGCGGAGGGAATAACGGAGGGAATGAAGCGGAGGGAATGAAGCGAAGGGAATGAAGCGGAGGGAATGAAGCGAAGGGAATGAAGCGGAGGGAATGAAGCAGAGGGGAATAAACCGGAGGGAAAGAAGCGGAGGGAATGAAGCAGAGGGAATGAATGAAGCGTAGGGAATGAAGCGGAAGGAAGGAATGAAGCGGAGGGAATGAATGAAGCGTAGGGAATGAAGCGGAAGGAATGAATGAAGCGGAGGGAATGAAACGGAGGGAATGAATGAAGCGTAGGGAATGAAGCGGAGGGAATGAAGCGGAGGGAATGAATGAAGCGTAGGGAATGAAGCGGAGGGAATGAATGAAGCGGAGGGAATGAAGCAGAGGGAATGAATGAAGCGAGGGAATGAAGCGGAGGGAATGAAGCGGAGGGAATGAAGCGGAGGGAATGAAGCAGAGGGAATGAATGAAGCGGAATGAATGAAGCGGAGGGAATGAAGCGTAGGGAATGAAGCAGAGGGAATGAATGAAGCGGAGGGAATGAATGAAGCGGAGGGAATGAAGCGAAGGGAATGAAGCGGAGGGAATGAAGGGAGAAAGAGAGCAGGAGGGAGGCATAACATCTCAAGGAAGGGACACAACTCTGGCTGACCTGCATCAAAAGGTAGACGAGGGTGAGGTTGCCCGAGTACACAGCTCCGTGAAGCACTGTCTGGTTGTCTTCTTCCTCACAGATTTGGTTGGGGTCCATACCATCCACTGAGACAAGACGGGGGGAAAAAACACCAGCACATTACGCAGCTCTTTACCGGTGTAATAGCTTTGGAGACGTTCTCTAGTATTTTTCATCTGCTCATCTCTTTTCAGTCTCTTGCTTTTATTAACGATACGAGCGAGTGCTGAAAATTAACCCGCTCTCTCAACTATCCATGTGTTGTTGTTTTTTCGTTGTCGTTGTCTTTTTTCAAAGTAAGCTCTTGGATTTGACCATCCCCAAAACTGCAAAGGGCCACCTATGGATGACTGGATTTGAAAAATCAAGTCCTATTTTTTCTGCTTCTCTTGTTTTTTACTTCCCGACTACTTTTTGCCAACACATCTGACATTTCTTCTGTCTGAGGTTCCTGTACGAGGTTCCTATTTTACACACTGTGATGATTTATTTTGGGTCGTTTGTTTCATTTGCTATGGCTTTCAGTGTGCGAGCTGACACTGTAATTTCCCACCATGGGATGAATAAAGTTTTCTGTAATACAGTATTGCTGTAGATTGTAAAAAACACCAAAAAAAACTGGAGTAAAACATGTTAAAAAAAGAGGAACAAAAAGAAAAAGAAAATCCAGCATTAAAGACAAAAAAGCATCTTCACCACTTCACCCAAACACTACACAGGGAACCTTCCACTCCCACGTCCAACCCCCCTGGAAGCACCGAAATGCCTGTTTCAACCTGTGCGTCTTTTTCTTTTTTAAGTTTCATTTTCTTCTGGTTATCAGCAACACCTCTGAACAGCCCCAGCGCCGAGGGCGCCAAAAATGGGCATGACCCTGGCCAGCAGAGCTTAGGGGTAGAAAGTCTAGTGTGTGTAGGGGAAGAGCACTTAACACAGAGAAGAGAAGCATCTGGGACTCTTACCCAGCATGTAGAAAACCTTCTCCAGGTCCCCTTCCACGGCAGGGCCGTACATGTTCTTGGGCAGCACTCGGTACTTCTTGGGCCTGCGCACAGTCAACCAAGTTCACGTCCATCACCGTCAGCAGCGCGCGCCATACGCTGGTACGGACCAGGAGCGCCCTAACCCACGGGGCTATAAGGCAATAATTCATTTAACTGTCCCTCAAATCTGACCCCTGTACCTAGCCATCAGTAACTGCCTTATCTACAAATAAAATTCATCACGCACGCTTTTCCCAAAGAATGATAATTCTTATTTTAACCGACGTTCTGCAGAGGCATGCAAAAAGAGTACACCTCAACTACTGTTAAAAACCACCAAAAAAAATAATCTTCTATTTGTTTTATTGTTTTATTTTTAACGGGACAAATAAATGACTGACCTTTCTGCCTTGTTGAGACACAGGTGCATCAGTTTCTCAAGGCCGTCCCTGTCAGGGCCGACCGGCAAACCATCTGAAACATTTAGGTTTGTGTCACCATGCACCTGTTCAAACCCTGACAAAGGATTTCCACAACTGTGGTTTGAGTAATTACTTTTCTTTGGTGTCCTCAGAACACAGTTGGCTAAAAAATAAAAAAAAACATTGGTGTGAATCAAAAACCGAAGAACAAACTTCAGAATAACAGGTAAGAGTCTGCAGCATACCTGACGAAACTGTTTCGGAGTTGGGTAGAGTGCCAGAGACCAGAGTGTCTGCAGTAGTCTTACCTGACAAAACAGTCTTGAAGTCAGGCAGAGTGAGAGAGACCAGAGCTAAAACCTGGGAGTGCCTGCAGTAAAGTCTTACCTGACAAAACAGTCTTGAAGTTAGACAGAGTGACAGACCCACAGCTGAAACAGGTGAATGTCTGCAGTAAATCTTACCTGACAAAACAGTCTTGAAGTTAGACAGAGTGACAGACCCACAGCTGAAACAGGTGAATGTCTGCAGTAAAGTCTTACCTGACAAAACAGTCTTGAAGTTAGGCAGAGTGAGAGAGACCCACAGCTGAAACAGGTGAATGTCTGCAGTAAAATCTTACCTGACAAAACAGTCTTGAAGTTAGGCAGAGTGAGAGAGACCAGAGCTAAAAGCTGGGAGTGTCTGCAGTAAAGTCTTACCTGACAAAACAGTCTTGAAGTTAGGCAGAGTGAGAGAGACCCACAGCTGAAACAGGTGAATGTCTGCAGTAAAGTCTTACCTGACAAAACAGTCTTGAAGTCAGACAGAGTGAGAGAGACCCACAGCTAAAACCTGGGAGTGTCTGCAGTAAAGTCTTACCTGAGGAAACAGTCTTGAAGTTAGACAGAGTGACAGACCCACAACTGAAACAGGTGAATGTCTGCAGTAAAGTCTTACCTGATGAAACAGTCTTGAAGTTAGACAGTGACAGACCCACAGCTGAAACAGGTGAATGCAAAGCCATACCTGATGAAAACTGTCTTGGATTTGAGCTGAGTGAGTGAGGCCCGCTGCTGAAACAGGTGAATGTCTGCAGTAAAGCCATACCTGATGAAATGGTCTTGGAGTTGGGGAGAGTGATAGAGACCCCTGGTTGTACATCTGCTTTCTTCCTCACCAGACTGCACGGTGTCATACGGGCCTTGGATCTGCAGCAACACACACACACACATACCCATTTACCCTCAAATGGAGATAAGAGTACCCCTTTTTTTAAATATCTTTTTTAAAAATTATTTTAGAAAAGTTAGAACTTTTTCATTTCACTTCTGATCCATTTTGTTCTCAGCGAAAATAATTCGAATAAGGCTTCCCGAAAAAATTGCGAACATTAACTCTACATGTCGAGTAGATTATCCATACCATTTTTGCCTTGGTTGAAATTAATTTCTCTACCTTTTTTACGTAATGCTAATGTCCCACTGTTTACTGAATGCAACCTATATTTCCAAGTTTCCTTGGTGCAAAGCTTTGGATTTTGTTGAGCTGTCTGTCTGAAGATAGCTGGGTTCAAAGTGCCGTAAGGGGGCGTTGTGTATCACAGACTAACTCATAACATGTGGAAGAGAGCGTGTTTCAACCCGACATGACATGACATCAACAGTCATCCATACACATGAAATGGCGAGTGTACCTGCACCCTTAGATATGACAAATAAATATGCAAACAACCAAACAGATCAGACAAATAAACATGCAAACAACCAAACAGATCAGACAAATAAACAGGCAAACAACAGATCAGACAAATAAACAGGCAAACAACCAAACACATAAGACAAATAAACATGCAAACCAAATAGATCAGACAAATAAACAGGCAACAAACAGATGAGACAAATAAACATGCAAACAACCAAATCGATAAGACAAATAAACAGGCAAACAACAAACAGATGAGACAAATAAACATGCAAACAACCAAACAGATGAGACAAATAAACAGGCAAACAACAGATGAGACAAATAAACAGGCAAACAACCAACAGATGAGACAAATAAACAGGCAAACAACAAACAGATGAGACAAATAAACAGGCAAACAACCAAACAAATAAGACAAATAAACAGGCAAACAACAAACAGATGAGACAAATAAACAGGCAAACAACAAACAGATGAGACAAATAAACAGGCAAAAAACCAAACAGATGAGAGAAATAAACATGCAAACAACCAAACAGATAACACAAATAAACAGGCAAACAACAAACAGATGAGACAAATAAACAGGCAAACAACCAAACAGATGAGACAAATAAACAGGCAAACAACAAACAGATGAGACAAATAAACAGGCAAACAACAAACAGATAAGACAAATAAACAGGCAAACAACCAAACAAACAAGACAAATAAACAGGCAAACAACAGATGAGACAAATAAACAGGCAAACAACCAACAGATGAGACAAATAAACAGGCAAACAACCCAACAGATAAGACAAATAAACAGGCAAACCAACAGATGAGACAAATAAACAGGCAAACAACCAAACACATGAGACAAATAAACAGGCAAACAACAGATGAGACAAATAAACAGGCAAACAACCAACAGATGAGACAAATAAACAGGCAAACAACCCAACAGATAAGACAAATAAACAGGCAAACAACCAACAGATGAGACAAATAAACAGGCAAACAACCAACAGATGAGACAAATAAACAGGCAAACAACCCAACAGATGAGACAAATAAACAGGCAAACAACCCAACGTTACATGGATTTCCTCAAGTTGGCTCGGATCTGCTCAGAGGACTGGCTGAGCTGCGGTTCGTTGAGGGCTAGAGTGACCTCCACTTGCCCCGACTCTTCGCCGCAGTGCGGGCAGAACAGCCTCCCATCTCTCTCCGTCTGGCACTGTCTGTGGAAATTGTGTACTGAGCTGCCTTCCTTGCGACACTGGTAAAACTTGCCCTGTTTTGGAAGGCACATGAAAAATGATCATACATACAGGTCTCAAGCAGGAGATACTGCATGCAAAAGGAGAACAAAAATGGCCACACTACTTTCCTATCGTACTTAGTTCATGATCGAAAAACCTGGAATAAATTGACAAGAGCTGTCAAACTAGTTAGGCAGTTGCTTCCCCTAAATGTTTGATTTGGAGCTCTGGGGGTGGGGGGGGGGGGGGCAGTTGCTTCCCCTAAATGTTTGATTTGGAGCTCTGGGGGTGGGGGGGGGGGGGCAGTTGCTTCCCCTAAATGTTTGATTTGGAGCTCTGGGGGTGGGGGGCAGTTGCTCCCTCTGTTTGATTTGGAGCTCTGGGGGTGGGGGGCAGTTGCTTCACCTGTTTGATTTGGAGCTCTGGGGGTGGGGGGCAGTTGCTTCCCCTAAATGTTTGATTTGGAGCTCTGGGGGTGGGGGGCAGTTGCTTCCCCTAAATGTTTGATTTGGAGCTCTGGGGGTGGGGGGCAGTTGCTTCACCTGTTTGATTTGGAGCTCTGGGGGTGGGGGGCAGCTGCTCCCTCTGTTTGATTTGGAGCTCTGGGGGTGGGGGGCAGTTGCTTCACCTGTTTGATTTGGAGCTCTGAGGGGCAGTTGCTTCATCTAAATGTTTGATATGAAGTGGGGGGGTGGGGGGTGGGGGGGGAGGGGCAGTTGGTTGCTCCATCTAAATGTTTGATTTGGAGTTGTTGGTTTTTTGGGGTGGGGGTGGGGCTGGGGGGGGGGGGGGGGGGGGAAATGAAGTTCAATGAACAGAAAGGCAGAAATCTGAACAGTTGAATTCCTGGCAGCAGGTGAAGCAGGCAAAGCTTCATTCCGACCTACACCAGGCTCCAAAGGCAGAACCCTCAATAGGACTTCATCCACGGTAGCTGTGATCTTCAAACTCTGCATCCTATGCAGCTCATTGCATGGGTGTTGTGGTGGGTTTACAAATTGACAGACAACAGTGAAACTAGCTGGGGGGGGGGGGGGGGGGGGGGGGGTGGTGGGGGTAGCCTGGAGTAGCTTTTCAAGCCAGGTATGTTGCACACCAGCCACTTTACCTGCGTGCAGAAATGACCACATCCGGGGCAGCACTGGTGCAGCTTGAGTCGTTTCCTGTGCACCTCGCACACCGCCATAAAGGGAATCTTCACTCCTGGCCGTACCAGCTGCAGGTTGGACACTTTGTTACAGCAGCCCAAGATCTGAAAACAGAGTTGGACACTTTGTTACAGCAGCCCAAGATCTGAAAACAGAGTTGGACACTTTGATATAGCAGCCCGAGGTCTGAAAACAGAGTTGGACACTTTGTTACAGCAGCCCGAGGTCTGAAAACAGAGTTGGACACCTTGTTACAGCAGCCCAAGGTCTGAAAACAGAGTTGGACACTTTACAGTACAGTAGCCAGAAGTCTAAAAACAGACAAAGCTGGACACCTTGTTTTTGTTTCAAACAAAATTTCTACACCTTCCAGTTCCAGTTTTCCAAGTCCAAGAGAAAACAAAAAGAACATCCACCCCAAACCCACTCCATAACTAACTTCCGTAAGCTCTATTCTCATTACCAGCAACCCAGAGGACCACCCAACAGGTACAGGTATGCATGTTATGGGATCCCCTCACACCTTACCTTCCCATCAACGGAGTCCAGGGCCTGGCAGTAAGTTGCCCCGGAGGACAGTTTGTTGAAGAAGGCACCGACAATCTTACAGCAACACAGTGGTATGGCATCACTATCGTGACTAGGAGCCTGAAACACATCAATGGTTCCAGAATGTCAGAATGGACGTGTTTCAGCCTAAAATCATCATGTCAGTATGGCCCTGTTTCAGCCTAAAACCATGTTAGAATGGCCATGTTTCAGCCCCAACCCATCAGGTCAGAATGGCCATGCTTCAGCCCGAGACCATCAGGTCAGAATGGCCATGCTTCAGCCTGAGACCATCATGTCAGAATGGCCATGCTTCAGCCTAAAAACATCATGTCAAAATGGCCATGCTTCAGCCTAAAACCATGTCAGAATGGCCATGTTTCAGCCCAAGCCCATCATGTCAGAATGGCCATGCTTCAGCCCCAGACCATCATGTCAGAATGGCCATGCTTTGGCCCACACCCATCATGTCAGAATGGCCATGCTTTGGCCCAAACCCATCATGTCAGAATGGCCATGCTTTGGCCCACACCCATCATGTCAGAATGGCCATGCTTCAGCCCCAGACCATCATGTCAGAATGGCCATGCTTTGGCCCAAACCCATCATGTCAGAATGGCCATGCTTTGGCCCAAACCCATCATGTCAGAATGGCCATGCTTTGGCCCAAAACCATCATGTCAGAATGGTTTGCTTCAGCCATTATACCAGAATGACCATACTTTGGCCCAAAACCATAATGTCAGCATGGCCATGCTTTGGCCCAAACCCATAATGTCAGCATGGCCATGCTTTGGACCAAAACACACCAGCCACTCCACAAGGACAACGGCAGTGATCTGTTAGCCAGCTGCCTGCCCTTCGGACAATCAACAAGACAGCAGCATGGCACCGCTGTCACGACTAGGAGCCAGCTCTTAGCACACCGCCAGCACAAAATGCTATGTCAGACACAAATCACGGTCTGTTTCAAACACTGTCGTATGGCAGCACTGTCGTGACCGGGAGACGGAAACACAGCAGCAGTTCCACAAGGTCAGAACGGCAGCGCTCTACCAACCAGCTCCCTGTCCTTACAACAATGAACATGGCTGTGGCATGGCACCACTGTCACGCTGAGGGGCCCCCAAATAACAGCAGCGCCACAGTCAGAATGGCCGCGCTCCCTACTGTCCAGTTCCCTGCTCTTTAGGCAAACAACAGCGCTCTCTACTGTCCAGTTCCCAGCTCTTTAGGCAAACAACAGCGCTCTCTACTGTCCAGTTCCCTGCTCTTTAGGCAAACAACAGCACTCTCTACTGTCCAGTTCCCTGCTCTTTAGGCAAACAACAGCGCTCTCTACTGTCCAGTTCCCTGCTCTTTAGGCAAACAACAGCACTCTCTACTATCCAGTTCCCTGCTCTTTAGGCAAACAACAGCACTCTCTACTATCCAGCTCCCTGCTCTTTAGACAAACAACAGCACTCTCTACTATCCAGTTCCCAGCTCTTTAGGCAAACAACAGCACTCTCTACTATCCAGTTCCCAGCTCTTTAGGCAAACAACAGCACTCTCTACTATCCAGTTCCCTGCTCTTTAGGCAAACAACAGCACTCTCTACTATCCGGTTCCCTGCTCTTTAGGCAAACAACACAGTAGCGTGGCATCACCGTCACGACTGGGAGTCTGGAACGCCACAACTCCACAAGGTCAGAATGGCGGCGTTCTGCTATTAAGCTCCCCGTCCTTACGACAACAACACCGCATCATGGTACCACTGTCATGATGAGGAGTCCCACACCCAACAGCAGCTCCACAAGGACAGGATGGCAGCGCTCTACTACCCAGCTCCCTGTCCTTAGCAGTACGCCATCACCACTGTCATGACCAGGAGTCTTAAACACCACAACAACTCCACAGTCACAATGGCAGTGCTCTACTACCCAGCTCCCTGCCCTAAGCAGTACGCCATCACCACTGTCATGACCAGGAGTGTTAAACACCACAACAACTCCACAGTCACAATGGCAGTGCTCTACTACCCAGCTCCCTGTCCTTAGCAGTACACCATCACCACTGTCATGACCAGGAGTCTTAAACACCACAACTCCACAGTCACAATGGCAGTGCTCTACTACCCAGCTCCCTGTCCTAAGCAGTACGCCATCACCACTGTCATGACCAGGAGTCTTAAACACCACAACAACTCCACAGTCACAATGGCAGTGCTCTCTGCTACCCAGCTCCCTGTCCTTAGCAGTACGCCATCACCACTGTCATGACCAGGAGTCTTAAACACAACTCCACAGTCACAATGGCAGCGCTCTCTGCTACCCAGCTCCCTGTCCTTAGCAGTACGCCATCACCACTGTCATGACCAGGAGTCTTAAACACCACAACAACTCC
Organism: Alviniconcha marisindica; assembly: GCA_018857735.1. Lineage (NCBI taxonomy): Eukaryota > Metazoa > Mollusca > Gastropoda > Provannidae > Alviniconcha > Alviniconcha marisindica. The sequence goes on from JABMCL010002585.1 coordinate 372,371, forward strand.
ACAGTCACAATGGCAGTGCTCTCTGCTACCCAGCTCCCTGTTCTTAGCAGTACGCCATCACCACTGTCATGACCAGGAGTCTTAAACACAACAACTCCACAGTCACAATGGCAGTGCTCTCTGCTACCCAGCTCCCTGTTCTTAGGACAATCAACAACAAAGTGGTATGCCATTACTCTTGTGACTAGGCCCCCCCCACCCCCGACACACATAAGCAAAAGTCAGAATGGCAGCATTATCAATATATTTATCTCTGTCAAGAGACTGAACAAAAACTTTACAGTTTAATGCCTGACCGAATCATGTTTTGAGATGTCCAAAGCTTTCAAATAGTAAAATAGTCTGTCTACATGCAATTCGTCAGGAACTTACTGTGGCGATCCCCTCAGCGACCGCCTCTCCCTCGGGCGTCTTGGGCGGAGTGACTGGGAACAGGAGTCCGTTGGGTAAAGAGGTCACTGACTTCCCATCGCCCCCCAAAAGCCTGGAGCCCGACACTGACGATGAGGAGGAGGTGGACGATGACGTTAGCACCTTGGCTTGAGCAAAACTGATGGACGTGGCCGCCGCCGATGGGACAGACAACACCTGAGCCACGGGGATGGAGCCGGTGAGGATGGACACCTGCCGTGGCCGGGGCCCATTAGGGGACGCCAGCAGAGCGCGCAGAGCGTCACTGTTGCGGTTGGCCGGCTGCGACATGGTGGTGCGCACGTTGACCACCCTCCCGAAGGAGGACAGGGAGCTGGTGGGGACGGACACCCCTTTGGCGGAGGAGACCCCGGAGGTGGGAAGGAGGGAGAAGGAGGACTTCCCGCTGGCCGGGACGAAGGCCACCTTGGTGCCGGGCTTCATCAGCAGCGGGGTGCCGGACAAAAGCAGCTTCTGGCCAGCGGACACCATCACGGGGGTGGAGCCTGAGGACGCCGTCAGGGAGGCGGCAGACACAGCCATGGCGGCGGAAGCCACGTGGGGTTTGGGGAGGATGGAGCGCAGGCCCGGAGCATTCTGGGAGTGCTGCGCTACCACCATGACCATCGGCTGCAGCAGTGGTGGGTGTGAGTCTTCCCCGTCCCCCATCTTTCGCTTCTTGGCGGCTGTGGAGAGAGCATCAAACCATCCTGTTCATATCTTCATCTTTATGTACCACCACATAGGAAGACACTTCAAAGTGCAACAGGCCCAGCTGTGTCAAAATCCTAATCCATCAGAGTGCATGTTTTTTGTGTGTGTTTTCTCCTTCTTCTTTTGACTTGTGTGCATGTATGTGTGTGTGTGTGTGTGTGTGGGCGAGTACATGTGTATGTTGGGTGGGGGGAGTTTTGGGAGTGATTTGGGATAGCTAGTGTATAGTCCCCACCCCCACCACCCCCTCCAATTTGTTATGTATGTAGTATATGGAGCTGCTGTTACGAGAGTGTTGTATCGAAGACTGACGGTGCATCAAATCCTCAGTGCTTTTAGCACCTTGGGCTCACCTGACCTCGTGTCTAAATATCAATGTAACAACCAAACAAAGCACACAGATGAAAATATTAGCAGATTTTCTTTCGTTTTCAATCAATTTGTGCCTTCGGTTAGGCTCCTGTTCGCTTTTGTTTGGTTCAGTTCCCCTTTAAGTTTCAGAGATAAACACAGATGTATGTATTACCTGGTCCTTCTGAGCTGCCAGACTGTCCAAGGGCATTTCCAACTGCAGCAACAACAACAACAAAAACACATGAATGTACCGCACGGCCACCTGTCCATACCTGCACTATTGACTAATGTACTCTCTCCTCCATGCATCCCAGTTCTGATTTTTCCACCTCAATCATAAATATCCCCCAACCAGCCCAACTGTGCACAAAGAACAGTATATAAAACTACATCAACATCTTTCATTCATTTTCTACAGTCCATAGTTTAACAGTTTACACAGCAGTGATTGAAGTCAGTGCTCTGCAAGTTCAAGTGTCTTTTTTTCCTCTGCTATATAGCACAAAAAGCGATCAATAACACACCTTCTTTTTTTTTCAAAGACATCTTTTGTCAGGAAAGGAAGAGCTACTTAATGTGCTGCCAGGAAAGACAATGCTCCATCCACTGACATAAGGTCCGACAAAAACATGACAGCACCCACTTGTTCTAAAGATTACCTTAAAGTTTTTCACTCTCTCTCATGTGCAGTCATGCAAGACAATTCTGAACTGCTGGATAAGATTGGCAATGGCGCTTCTTGTCCATAACTGCCGACCGGTTGATTGTGGCCTGTGCCTCAAATCTCAGCAGCATCTTATTCTTAATTCTGGAGGCCTCAGCCACTAGATCACCCAGAGGTTCCCCTCTGAAATGCCATACACTGCAGACTTACTTGACAATTTCCGTTTGACCACTTTTCGCTGCGTCATGTTTTCCCTTTCGCTTGCATCTTCTGCACACACACACATAAAAAAATAAAAAAAACATAAAACCATGGCTCATGATCACACTGAAATAAGACCTTGCTCATGCTTATCAAGGTCAAGGAATACCTGCAAAAACATGGTTCGTATTATCATGCTATGAGTATGAGTGACAGTACACCCCTAATTACACTTTTGCATGCACACACACACACGCGCACACACACACACACAAATCATGCCATGTCTTGGATCCATGGCTAAGATGTAAGAGAAAAAGCAACCCTTCTTTTCAAAAACAAAAAAATTAAAAATACAACCATCAGACATCCCCACTAACTACTGTTGAGGCACAATCATGATCCAGGTCACTGTACACAGCTTGCTGCTTCGGATATTGTCATTTGTAGTCACTGTACACAGCTTGCTGCTTCGGATATTGTCATTTGTAGTCACTGTACACAGCTTGCTGCTTCGGATAGTGTCATTTGTAGTCACTGTACACAGCTTCCTGCTCCGGATATTGTCATTTGTAGTCACTGTACACAGCTTGCTGCTTCGGATATTGTCATTTGAGTCACTGTACACAGCTTGCTGCTTCGGATATTGTCATTTGTATGCAACATGCACTCGCCAGCATCCTGAGCATGCAGGCAGTGTCATCATGGCATGGAATTTCAACTATATCACAATTCATATCAATTATCATAACTGAAGACACAACTAAGAGTAAGATTACTAAGAACGGTTGCTGACATCATGAAAAGGGAGACACGACAAAACAGTGCCTCGTTCAAAACAGTGAAGTCCAATTATCTGGTCATTCTTTAACACTCACATCCGAAGTCTAATATTTTCACACAGAATCTGATACTTGATAGTGATACACCCCAGAATGTTTTACAGAGTGGAACATTATTAAGTTACACAAATAGTGAAATACTGTAAACTCTAACGAGTGCAACAAAACTTGTACAAAAACAGCATGCTAGGATTTCAAGTACTTGGAACAAAACTTGTACAAAAACAGCATGCTAGGATTGCAAGTACTTGGAACAAAACTTGTACAAAAACAGCATGCTAAGCTTTCAAGTACTTGGAACAAAACTTGTACAAAAACAGCATGCTAAGCTTTCAAGTACTTGGAACAAAACTTGTACAAAAACAGCATGCTAGGATTGCAAGTACTTGGAACTTTAAACACTAGGATATAAAGTACTAGGAACAATCTATCGGAGCTCACCTATATTCACCGAAGACACCCAGCCGTCTTTGGTAATCTGCAACAAAGTAATACAAAAATGGTTAACAAAAACCCCTGAAAATTCATGTTTCCTTTCAAACGTAATTCACAATCACATGACAACAATTTAAACCAGACAGATCAGCAAATATGACCTGCTCCAAGCCTAAGACTGTGGTGCAAACGAGGCAATGTCCTCAGATGTTGGGCTAACACACTGCATTAGGGACAACACCAGACTGTAGCAGGCCATACTACGGACTGTATGGACTGTAGCAGGCCATACTACTTTAAACAAGATGAGAAAATGCTTAATCGATGCATGCAAATCAAGTTTCAACACAAATATCTAACTTATTCAATTTGTGGGGATTCAGCGAAACAGTTTTAACACTAATGCCTCTGAGACCTTGAAACGAGGCCGAGGTACAACTATACTTCTACAGAATGGACAGGAACGTCTTGTGTGTAGGTGTGAAAACACAGCTTGCATGTCAGTATGTTATTAAGATTCAAATTCAGTCAACACGCTCGATGCTACAAGGCCTGAATCACAAAAATAGATTTGTGGAATCATGGTTGCCAATTTTAGTCCAGCAAGTTTAAACAGAGCTTTGCGACTGTTCTTACATGAGCAACGTTCAAAAGTTTACTTGAATGGCATCAAGGAACACACCACCTGGAGTGCTGAACACCACAGTGGTATACATGTGCAAATGCTGGGGCTATCTGAAGCCAAGAAAACCTAGCTTTACATGGTTCAAGACTTTCACTTTAACATCTTTTCTCCAAACCAGAAAATAAGATCATTTCTATCCCTTAGTTTCGCCACAATTATGAGTTTTAATGACAGGACTTCTGATCAGCATTATAAAAAATTTAAAAATTTAAAAAAAAGAAGACAATCACGTTTCAACTTCAAAAAAGCACCACAGGTCTACAAGCACATTTACCTCACAGGACAACAGGTCTACAACTACATTTTACCTTATTATTTGCAAAATGATATTACCGTACTACTCACGAATAACTTTTGGACCATTTGCATCTTCTCTCCCTCAGGCCTACTGGCGGTCTTAGCTCCACCAGAGATCTGCTTTTCTCCCAGCAGATGGGAGACGGTCCTCCCATCCGGGGCGGTAGGATCCGACAACAGCACGAGCTGCGTTCCAGACGTCGGCTTTTCCACCAGCAGCGGGGAGTGGGACAAAGCCTTCTGCCCCGAGCCGAAATCCAAGGGCTGACCGCCAGACCTGCGCCGCTCCTTCAGCATCTGCAACACCGTCTTCTTCTTCCCAAGAGGGCTGTCAGGAGATTTCCGACGCATCAAGGCGTTGTGGGTCGTTTGCCGTTTGTGGAACTGTCGGTTCTTGAAGAGCTCCACCACGGTGGACTGTCTACAGGGAGAGCCCATGGGTTTCTTGATGACCTTCCTCAAAGGTTCAAGGTCACCCACATCATCCTTGTCTCTGGATTCAGAGTTTGCCGCTGCGGCAGACACCTTTTTCCTCTTGGGGAGCTTCTTGACACCAGGAAAGTCGTAGGTGCCGCCTTTCTTCCGTCTCCGCCTGTGCTGCGCTTTCAAGCCAAAGTGAACGCCTACAGATGCATCACTGGAGTTCTGTGCAGGTGAAGCATCTGAGGCACCCGATTCCCAACCAGGGCTGGACTCTGCGAACAAAGGAGACTCAGACACCCTTTTGACGCACTCCACCACCGGCAAACCATCCCATTTCGAAGCGTTCTCGTGGCCTCGTGGGTGGTTCGCTTTGGCCGATTCTGTGACCTTCAAAACCTTCTCCAGCTCGGAGAGTTTCAAAGTGATGTTGGAGTTTGGGTGAAAGTTGACGATTTTAATGGTGCCCTCCCCAGAACCCTGGCTGCCCGCTGTGCACAAGGCTTTCACAACAGCCTGTGGCTGTCCGGTCTTGCGAGCCGTGGCTTTGGCAGGTCTGGCGCGCGCATCACCGCCAGGCACCGATTTGCGCGCCGTGCTTTTACTTGGGCTGAACTGTGATTTCACGGCACTACCCGTAGTGGTTACGCCCGACGCTTGCAAGACGCCCGTCAGGCTGGACGGATTCAAGTTTTCAACCACTGGATGAATTTTGACTGGATCTGCATCTCCCTTCTTGGACTCTGCGGCAGTCGAGTCTGCTCTGCTTGGGGTGGCGGACACAGCGTCGTCACCTGCACAAAGGCTGGAGTTACTGGCCTGGTCTGCACCCACCTCGTCCGATTTGATAACAGTACCGAGTTCAGTGACTGCAGTGGCAGGCTTAGCCGCACTTTCACTACTGACAGCTTCTGCCGTTGCGTTCTCCTGATCGACACACTTGTCTGCACCGCCCTTTCCCATGCGGCAGTCCAGCAAAGGGCCAGGGCTGGACTGGCCTGGCTTCGAACCCCAGTCCCAGCTTTTTTTGCACACGGCATCAACATGGGACTCCTTGCTGCCATCATCTCTCTCTCTGGCAGGTGAAGAAATCTGGTCACTTTCGGTGACACTTTCCACACTGGGGGTAACGCCACCCGGCAGGTCAGTTTTCTCACTGTCCGCTAGGCTGCTTGACTGAGCGTCACCCGAGTCGTTTACAACGGATGGATCGGGATCAGGAGCAGCTTCACGGCTGCTGCCTTCTGTCTGGGGGGCCTCTGACTTGGAAGTAGAATTTGGTTCCTTTACCACATCTACGGCATTGGCCGCAGGGGAATCCGAGCTCTCATCAGCGTGGACACTGTCGATCTCAGCCTCACCTGCAGTAGAGCTGATAGACTTGCCAGCGTTGTCGTCCGTCTCACCTGCAGCGGAACTAACTGACTTGCCAGTGTTGTTGTCTGTCCCACCTGCAGCAGAACTAACTGACTTGCCAGTGTTGTTGTCTGTCCCACCTGCAGCAAAAGAACTAACTGACTTGCCAGTGTTGTTGTCTGTCCCACCTGCAGCGGAACTAACTGACTTGCCAGTGTTGTTGTCTGTCCCACCTGCAGCGGAACTAACTGACTTGCCAGTGTTGTCGTCCGTCTCACCTGCAGCGGAACTTATAGACTTGCCAGTGTTGTCGTCCGTCTCACCTGCAGCGGAACTTATAGACTTGCCAGTGTTGTCGTCCGTCTCACCTGCAGCGGAACTTATAGACTTGCCAGTGTTGTTGTCCGTCTCACATGCAGCGGAACTTATAGGCTTGCCAGTGTTGTCGTCGGTCTCACCTGCAGCGGAACTTATAGACTTGCCAGTGTTGTCATCCGTCTCACCTGCAGTGGAACTTACAGACTTGCCAGTGTTGTCGTCGGTCTCACCTGCAGGGGAACTTATAGACTTGCCAGTGTTGTCATCCGTTAGTGTTAGCGTCCCACTGCCATCCCCCTTGGGTTCAGCACCTGCTGCCTCCTTTGATTCCCCTTCCGCATCATCTGACCGGGCTGCTGGATCTCCTGGAGTGTCCCTCTCTTCCGATTCACACCCGTTTACGGAGGATTTCACATCCACTGCATCACTTGCTTCAACCGTATCACTGTTTGATGTCTTGAGTGTTAGGCACCCATCACTCACTGTCAAGTAGCCCAAGCTGGATGGTGAGCTGGGTTCATTCACACAGTTTTCAACGCTTCCATTCTGTGCAGTGGCACAGACTCTGGCACCATTGCCGCTGTCCACCCCACCCACGCACTCTTTGGCAATACTGCCGCTGTCCATGACACTGTCTGCTTCTTGCACCTTTGCCTGGTCAGCTTCACCACTGCTGCCTGTCTTGACAAGGTCTTTTAAGGGGGCGTCCGCTTCACCGCATAGGTCACCATCTTCGTTGGCGTCCATGGCCTCTGCCTTAAACAGACAGCACAGAACTAGTCTCAACATGGGCAAATGAATGACATTAACAATAATGAACACCTGTCAATCGTCTCATCTGGGCGTCCATGACCTCTGCCTTATACAGACAGCACAGAACTAGTCTCAACACAGGGAAATAAATAATATTAACAATGAGAATGAACACCTGTCGAGCATCTCATCTCAGTGTCCATGGTCTCTGCCTTACGCAGATAGCACAGAACTAGTCTCAACATGGGCAAATAAATAATATTAACAATGATAATGAACACCTGCCAAGCATCTCATCTCCAGATGAGCCCCATGCGCCTCCCAAGGGCAACAAATGGCACCCTAAAAGAGAAGTGAATGCGCTGTAACCAAAATGTAAGCCAGTTTGGCCTAGCGGTCAGGTGTTAGGCTGGTAAGCAGAGGGACCTAGGTTAGAATCCGCTTCAGCTCTCCTTTCTCTTCAAAAGTTGTGGTCTGTGGACACTGTCTTGGTATATAATCTCCCTCTTCCCCCACTTCCATACCCACTCGGCGTCAGAGTAGGTTCTCGCTTTTTTCTAACTGCGTCCACATCTACTGGGCCTGGCTGCTGTGAACTCAGACCCAACTTTTCAATGCACAGACTCTGAGTTTGACATAGATAGGTGCATGCGTACTGTCCACTTCTTCAGCCACAAAACTGAAACCAAAATGTGTAAGCAAACAGTCAACAGTTTCTCTCAAAGATTTTTCCACGGCCATGACTCCATGAGACTGTGAGCCCTGGAATCTGAAGAGAGAAGACCGTTTCTACAAAATCCAAAAGCAATTCTCATGGCTGACTTCCATTACACTCTACAGCAACAAGACCAAGAATTACTAATTAGTCTAATAAGTAACAACAACATAATTGTAATTTCAACCGGATATGATCTTGAAAGTATTAGTAACTTGTCAACAACTAACCATAACTATGCATTACCGCTGGTCTTTCTGGGGCATGATTTCATCGCTACAGTGAACAGCTTCCTCCTGTTCAAAATTTAACAAGTCTGAACCTAACTTGGTTCAAAGGCAGTGTGTCTACTGCAGCTGACCCGACAACCACACTACTGATGCTACAAACACAAAATTACTGAGGATGACTTAATAAGTGATGTTGTGATCATATTAATCATAGCAATTAGCATGTTGGCTCAGGCACTGTACCTTTGTGAGTGGTGTGCCGTAAGTGCACCTTTTCAGATTTGTTAGTTTCAGGTGTCAGACTGCAGGTTGGTAAACTGGTACGAAAGTTGATGAAACAATTAAATCAATTAAAACAACCCTGTGTGTGTGAAACAAAAACAGATAAGTGGTTTGGCCCTCCATTTCATTTTGCATCGTTTTTCACTATTTTCACTTTTCAACTACCATTTTCTTGCTTGATAAAGGGGATTACCCTGAAAATTTGCATGTTCTGTCCTAATAAATACTATAAAAGAAAGAAGAGTAAATTAGCAGTCTTTTGAACCTTTTAGTTTTACGTGTTTGGATCATGTGAAACTGTTCTCTGTTATAACACACCAAATGGCAAACCAGCTGTCATTGTTGTAGCATTCCCCAAATGAACTCTCTGGGGGTCACCCAGCATTGTACACTCACAAATACATTCCATAGGGTGAGATGGTTGTGCATGTGGCTGTTCTTTACTACCCCCACCACATGGGCAGTCACACGCCATCTTCACAGGATTTTTCTCCATTTCTGGAGGGTAGATCACTAGATGCTGTTAAACTAGACTTTTACTAGACCAACTAGTTCAAATGTTATCCAAGGAGCCTATCAAGTATCATGGCTGTTCAAAGACAGTTCCCAAATAACTATGTAGTGCATAAAAACATTTGAATGTAGCCTTGGCGTTCTTTCCGGACCTGATGGCAGTGGTGTTAGTGTGTTGTGACACAGCCCATGCCAAGGTAGACGCTAAATCTCTTATTCTTACTTTTATACACAATACAAATCACAACACAAATTTACTGCCAAGTGTTAACACAACTGCACAAAGAATGTTTTGCAGCATCAAGAAGTGAGTACACTCATCACACATTCATGCCAATCATAAAACAACAAAATAACTGTAATTGCCAATAGCAAACAATAGCATAAAAAGTCACTGATACATTATAAATACATGAATACCGTATCAGACATCATGACACTAGTGACACTTACAGCCCCCCCCCCCCCCCCCCAAAAAAAAGACAAGAAATCTGTCAAGATTCTTAAAGGCAGGGGGAAAGCAGCAGGCCAAATCTGCCCTGGCACCGACGGTGTCTTAGCTTAGTGTGTGGAATGTATACTAATTAATTAGAGGATGTACCTCTGGTGGAGTTTATTATGTACCTTGCATTTACACGCATGCCAGGTGAGTTACCATAGGCAACTCAGATCTCTGTTGTTGTATTTGTGTTACATATTTCAAGTGCTAATTAACTCCCTTGTGTGTTGATTTAGTATGTGGAAAACAGTAACTGGATGAAGTTCTCCTGAACACAGAGAAAAACAGCCATGCCTAACGAGCCATGACTAAAAAAAAGGAAAATGCCATCTGAAGAATTTGACCCCCCTTCTGATAACATAATGTTCAAAGGAATTTCCCTGGCATTAAATTAAGACCCCAAAAATTTCATGGGGTAATAACTTTAATTCCCAGGAATGCTCTGAGCAACATTATCAACTTCACGAGCAGTCAGTCCCTGTTTCTCAACTGCAGAATCCACCCCACAAAAAGTAAGAGAATATTCAGCAATGACTGTGCCTTAGCTTATTGTGTTCTAAAAATAACTGAATGGGGGGGGGGGGGGGGGGGGAGCAAATTGACAAAAATTAACTGAATCTAGAGCAAAAGCAAATTGATGCAAAATTGCCATTTATGAGTTTGACATTCCCCAAAATTTTGATAACAATATTTTCATGGAATGCATGGCCATAACACTGATTCAGTGGCAGCCTAATTAATGTTCAATTCCCAAGTGCTCAAAGCAACATTATTACCATCATAATTAGGCACTGACCCAGTCACTGAGTCAGTTCCCGAACTGAGCATGTGATTCAGTGTTTGTGGATTTGGCGCTTGGTTTAGGAATTCCCACTTTCTGATGCTCTGTGCCAAAATCATGCAAATATTTTGCCTGGAACCATATTCTGTGTAAATAATGCAATCTAGAACTAGAAAACAGAATGAGGTCACAAGTTACATTTTTACATACATGTAAATAAGGCAACCTATGAAGAGCTAGTAATTTACATATTGTCTGTTCACATAACAGTGCAACTGAGGAAAGACTCTGGCATTTCTTTTCATTCATCAGTTTCATATGCACAAACTGGGAGCTCCAAAAAAAAAATTGTACAGTTACAGAGAAATAAAGTAATATCTGCGGCTATTTGGGTTGTGGGAGATCGAAGACAAAACAGTGCGCCTCTTGCTGCTGTTGTGCTTATTTTGTTCTTTTCCACCACTGGGTGTAACTGTTGTGCATGTTCCTGCGTAAAGCTCGGCCTGAAACTGGCTGTCATCAGCTTCATCAAACAAACTGGGTCTTTGTCAACTTCCGGGCAACACTTGTTCGAATAAAACCCAACTTCCTCCGAATTCCAAACAGACCTTTGTCAATCGACTTAACACCAAAAGAGAGGCCAGTACACGCAGGTACTGGTGCAGTGCACTTATATAAACCATGCCTACTTCTGCCTTCTCCATGCCCGTTATATTTAGAACACGATTATTCCTGATAATTTTGCATTGGCCATCGAGAAAGACGGGTCTTGTCGCGAGTGGACCAAACTACCATCGTTGGCAATGTGGATTTTGCACCACTCAGGAACGCTCAATCGGTAAACATCGGACTGAATTTTAACCGACGAACGTCTGAGGGCAAACAAAGTTTGTGGCTCTTCAACCTTTTCCGGAATAAGCGTGACTGCGGAGGTGAAATTCAACAAAACAATACCTGCTCCAGCGAATCTGAGAAGGCCGCCATGAATCAACGTACCACGCATGCGCAGTGGCCTCTATTCGCATTCGCCGAGTTTCCCGCGCTGAAGAAAGCCATAAGTGCTCGCCTCCTTCGTTTGGGTGTATCGAGTCCACAAACAGAACAGACAGAGAGGGTTTTTGCCGCAACTGATCACGGTGATGTCAGATGACTTCATCACGTGACTGGCTCTTGAACTAGTATGCGTAGGCGACATGCAGGATGAGAGAAAGGAATCAGAGTCAGTAATTTTAACCGTTCAGTAAAATGATAAGTTGATAAGTAGGCTGTATCAGTCAGTCGCCGTATGACACGGGTGGCAGCCACGATGGCGGCCGCAGCTGGAGCCATGAATGACGACAAGCCGCCTCAGTCAGTGCCGCACTGAATCAGTCAAGGCTTTCAGTAATTAGTTTTCAGCAAATAGAACGGCTGCGGGCTTGGCCGGGTTCAGTCTCAGCCCTACTAGTGCTACACTGTGTAGCCGGCTACACTGTGTAGCCTAGCCCAGCGGTATAAATGGCCGGAACTGATGCATTTGTCCCTAATATGCTTTTAGCATCTGAGGACATTAAGCAAAAACTCAGCATTTTAAATTATTCTGCCAGGCCGGAAACAATACACCGACTGAGAATACAGAATCTTTGCTGACGGTCCGGCTATGAATAGCATAGAATTTTTCCTTACGACTGCATAAAAGATACCAGTAAAATAACACAGTATAATAATAATAATAATAATAATAATGAATCCTATAAAGCGCTGTTCGGCTTTAACCAGAGTTACACTCACGGGTTGTGCTGTACAAACATCTTATCACAAAAACTACATTAACATACATTTCAGCAAACAAACTGACCTTAATTATTGTAGCTTGATTACCATTATCGCCTATCGAACAATACGTGACACCCACAACCACCCACACACACCCACACACACACAATGACATGCGCACACGGCCACTGAGTCTCCGCTCGTCGGCACTCATACAACAATTAACAAAATATTAACTTAATGATTTCAAACAACAACACCAATTTGAACTGATCTGTCTTAATACATAATGTACAATTTTACAATGTACACGGCATATATTGTAAAACACAGAGTACTTTGTCTGTAGGGCACACAAGACACATCGGCAAAACAGTCAACCTCAGTTACCAGTTACACTGATGCGTCAACTGAACACATGCACTCACAGGTCAGGCATTTTTCAACAACTGAGTAAGAAAAGCCGTACAATTCATCAAATTCAACCCAACAGACAAAATACCTACACACTAATCTCTATTCAGACTAATACTATCATATGAATAGCATAGCAAACCCTCACACTAAAAACTGAATAAACTAAAATCACAACTTGAGTATCATGCGGCAAAACAGGATACTATCAGTTTTAATACTGAAATAACCTCTGTCACAAACTGACAGGATAATATCAGTTTAATGCTGAAATAACCTGTCACAGGTATCATGCAAAACAGGATCGTAATATCAGTTTTAATATTGAAATAACCGGCTCTGTCACAGCGGGTATCATGCGAGCAAAACATGATAATATCAGTTTTAATACTGAAATAACCTCTGTCACAGGTATTATGCAAAACAGGATACTATCAGTTTTAATACTGAAATAACCTCTGTCACAGGTATTATGCAAAACAGGATACTATCAGTTTTAATACTGAAATAACCTCTGTCACAGGTATCAAGCGGGCAAAACATGATAATATCAGTTTTAATACTGAAATAACCTCTGTCACAGGTATTATGCAAAACAGGATACTATCAGTTTTAATACTGAAATAACCTCTGTCACAGGTATCAAGCGGGCAAAACATGATAATATCAGTTTTAGTACTGAAATAACCTCTGTCACAGGTATTATGCAAAACAGGATACTATCAGTTTTAATACTGAAATAACCTCTGTCACAGGTATCATGCAAAACAGGATACTATCAGTTTTAAGACTGAAATAACCTCTGTCACAGGTATCATGCAAAACAGGATACTATCAGTTTTAAGACTGAAATAACCTCTGTCACAGGTATCATGCGGGCAAAACATGATAATATCATGTCAGTTCTAGTACTGAAATAACCTCTGTCACAGGCATCATGCAAAACAGGATACTATCAGTTTTAAGACTGAAATAACCTCTGTCACAGGTATCATGCAAAACAGGATACTATCAGTTTTAAGACTGAAATAACCTCTGTCACAGGTATCATGCAAAACAGGATACTCTCAGTTTTAAGACTGAAATAACCTCTGTCACAGGTATCATGCAAAACATGAACCTAACATACGCGGCACGAGTCAGTCCAAGTTCATCCGGTTTACGGTAAATACAGCCGGTACATGAGGAGGCACCATCACGATGGCCGCTCAGTTCGATCAGTACTGACTAGGCTACAGTCTGGTCAATGTCGCATTGTAATTCGGGACTGTACGTGAATTTTGTGAAGTCGTGTGGTAGGCTACAGTCTGGTCAATGTCGCACTGTAATTCGGGACTGTAGTGAATTTTGTGAAGTCGTGTGGTAGGCTACAGTCTGGTCAATGTCGCATTGTAATTCGGGACTGTGCGTGAATTTTGTGAAGTCGTGTGGTAGGCTACAGTCTGGTCAATGTCGCACTGTAATTCGGGACTGTACGTGAATTTTGTGAAGTCGTGTGGTAGGCTACAGTCTGGTCAATGTCGCACTGTAATTCGGGACTGTGCGTGAATTTTGTGAAGTCGTGTGGTAGGCTACAGTCTGGTCAATGTCGCACTGTAATTCGGGACTGTACGTGAATTTTGTGAAAGTCGTGTGGTAGGCTACAGTCTGGTCAATGTCGCACTGTAATTCGGGACTGTGCGTGAATTTTGTGAAGCCGTGTGGTTAATTACAGTGGCTGTGGCGGCCTACTCAGTTACAGACCCGCGATCACTCAGCGACGATCAAGATTCCGACTCGCCGGACTACTCCGCCGTGGCCACTGACACTCACTGAAAATCCCTCACTGATTATGCCTACAATCATACTGACTGTGCCGTGGCCCATCGCGGTCCGGCCGGGTCAGTAAGAACTGAATCTGACCACTGAAGTCAGTGTCTTCGTCACTAGCTTCTGAGTGAGCTGAGTCAACTTATCGGGCGTTATCATACGCAAGCCTGATCGTGATAATCGGCAAATCCAGTCAGTCAATGACTGACTGAGTCAGTATTCACTGGCGGCGTCGGTTTCACTTTCAGCTCAACTTCAGTGACACCAAGTGTCTCAAGTTCTGGCCGCGTCAGTTAAATTGTTGTATAAGTGGACGAGCGGAGACTGGTGTGTGTGTGTGTGTGTGTGTTGTTTCCATAGGCGGTAATGGTAACTTAAGCTACAATAATTAAGGTTTTGTTTGCAGAAATGTACGTTAATGTGTTTTTTGTCACAAAGATGTTTGTACAGCGCAGTGAGTTTAACTCTGGTTAAACTAATAGCGCTTTATAAGAATTATTTATGATGATGATGATGATGATGATGATTATTATTTATTATTATTAACATTTCAGTAGCTGATTATATTTAGTAAAGAAGACCTATCAGTGAAACAAAGCCATGCTAGGCCTATATCTCCGACTGAGTCAGTGTCAGTCTATGTCGCTCACCACAGTCGCGGAGCTGGTAACTGTCTTGCCGG
>JABMCL010002585.1:395000-402500 GCA_018857735.1 Alviniconcha marisindica
AGTTGTCTCCCCTACCTGAACTTGGGTCAATAACTTTGTTCTTCGGCTTTTTTACTGATGAAAACAGGCCTTTTTAGTTTATGACATGACGACACCATTTCACTCCTTTCCACTTTACTAGTTGTAACAGCTAAAAGCTGGCCCTGGCAGATGTCGCGTCACTGAATAATAGCATTCGGTTTCAAGTCGACGATATTTCCTATGTTACAGGCGGCTGACTGTTTCAGTGTTGTGCGTATTGAAAAAGGACCCTTTCTCAGTTGTGTTCACACATCAGTTGTTCTGTACAACAGTCTAGTAGAGTATGGAGTAAATTATTAATATAAAAATAATAATAAAAAACAAACAAACAAAAAAACGAGCAACATCTATACATCTAACGTGAGTGAAACTGACTGGCGACAACTGTAGCTTTATTTCGCTCCTGAAAAAAGAGAGAGAGAGAGAGAGAGAGAGAGAGAGAGAGAGAGAGAGAGAGAGAGAGAGAGAGAGAGAGAGAGAGAGAGAGAGAATACTTTATTACACAAGGATAAAGATTTAAGCACAAGTCGGTTTTGTTTTTTGGGTTTTTTTTTGCTTTTTTTAAAACTAAATCTGTTTTTAACAAAATCAGCAACACTCAATACGAACAAGAATACAAATAATTGCGACAAACTAGAGAGACAGACAGACAGAGACAGAGAGACAGAGACAGAGAGAGACAAAGACAGAGAAACAGAGAGAGACAGGGACAGACAGACAGACAGACAGACAGAGACAGGGACAAAGACAGACAGACAGAGAGACAGAGAGAAACAGAGACAGAGAGAGAGGGGGAATTTCAATGGTTGCTTCTAAAAGTAACAGCAGCATAATATTTAGAAGCGCAGTGTATCTCCCGAATTGTGCATGTCTTGCAACTGTCAAGACAAGACGAAGAGAAAGTTGTATACAGCTAAAGAAGTTCAAAATCGGTGACAAAATGACAATGTAACTTATCTCAGTCAGATCTAATTACACCGTTTGCATGACTGCATCTGCAAAGCATTTTGAGGTCATGCTTTTTGCAGTTTGCGGTTGGGTTTTGTTGTTTGTTGTTTGTGTGTGTTGTTTGGTGGTGTTGTTTGGGGTTGTTTGTGTGTGGGGTGTTTGGGTTGTGTGTGTTTGTGTGTGTGTGTGTGTTGTGGTGTGTGTGTGTGTGTGTGTGTAGAAGAAGAAAAAGGGAGAGAGCAGCAGGCAGAGCACGCAGCGACAGACAAAAGAAGCGGGGGGGAGTTTGTGGTGTGTGTGTGTGGTGTGTGTGTGTGTGTGTGTGTGGTGTTGTGTGTGGTGTGTGTGGTGTGTGTGGTGTGGGGTGTGTGTGTGTGTGTGTGTGTGTGTGTTGTGTGTGTTTTGGGTTGTGGTGGTGGGGGGGGGGGTGTGGGGGGGGGGGGAGGGGGTGGGTGGTTGTTGTTGGTTGTTGTTCTTTTTTTATGGGTGTTTGGGCGTTTTGGTTGTGTTTTGTGTTGGGGGGGGGGGGGGGAGAGAGAGAGAGAAGAAGAAGAAGAAGAAGACAGAAGAGAAGACAGAGAGAGAGAGGAAGAGAGAAGAGAAGAGAAAAGGAGAAGAGACGACGAAAAAAAACAAAAAAAGACAAAAGAAATTAAATAATTTATTTTATATATATATATATGCGCGTTGAGACGTCAACGTACAGTGACACTGTGTGCGCCGTGCGCACGCACTTGTGTGCGTACGCGTGTTTATAGAAACTATTCTATTTTCATCTTCTTTTTTTTTCTTTCTTTTTCTTTTACACCTACGGATGATGATGGGACTTCTGGTTGACGAACACTGAGTAACCAGTCGGTGAACCGATCTACGGTGTTGTGACTCGAACAACATGAAATGAGATGCGGCGTCTATCACCCTATCTGACTTAGTTTTTGCACAGTCCCCTGCCTCCAGCCAGTCTTTTTAGTGTGTGCTGAAAACGAAAACTTTGACCCTTAGCTGTGATAGTGCAAACAATTAGTATTATACCGTGGCCACACCGTGATGGTGAAGTGTTGCTTGGTCTGTGGAATTATGTAGTAACGTGTGTTGTTGTTGTTGTTGTTGTTGTTGTTGTTGTTGTTGTTGTTGTTGCAATGGCGGACTGTGGCTTCATCAAGATGTCTGGCTCGTGATCAGCAGACAACGCAGGTCTGACCTAAATGTTGAAGCTTTTGTTGTTGGTGTTACATTACGGTATGCAATCTCTCTCTCCTCTCTCTCTCTCTCTCTCTCTCTCTTCTCTTCTCTCCTCTCTCTCTTTTCTCTCTCTCTCTTTTTTCTCTCTTTTCTTCTCTCCTCCCCCTCTCCCCCTCTCTCTCTCCTCTAATCCCATACTGTTTTTTTGGGTTTTTTTATGCCCCCCCCCCCCCCCTTAACTCAATCTTTTTTTCATTTCCTTCCTTTTCCTTTCCCCGTTTGCTTCTGTTTTTGTTTTGGTTGGGGGGTTGTTGTTGTGTTGGTGTGGTGTTGTTGTGTTGGGCCCCCCTTTTCCTCTCTCTCTCTCTCTCTCTCTCTCTCTCTCTCTCCTCTCTCCCTCTCCTCTCTCTGTCTGTCTGTCTTCTTCTTTCTCTCTCTCTCTCTCTCTCTCTCTTTTCTCTCTCTCTCCCCCCTCTCTCTCTCTCTCTCTCTCTCTTCTCTCTCTCTCTCTCTCTCTCTCTCTCTTCTCCTCTCTCTCTCTCTCAATAAGGCTGTACTAGTAGTCACAGCAGGCAGACGTCTCGCGCCTCAGTATCTCACATCCCTTTCTTGTCTGTTCAAACAGTCGGTCCTCACCACGAGCCATAACTGTCAATAACTTGGCCCTAACCAAGGAGAACAGAGAGCCCGAAGGAGAACTGGGAGCCCTAAGGAGAACTGGGAGTCCTAACTGAAGAGAACTGGGAGCCCTTACCAAGGAGAACTGGGAGCCCTTACCAAGGAGAACTGGGAGCCCTAACTGAAGAGAACTGGGTGCCCTAACCAAGATGAATTGGGAGCCCTAATTAAGAAGAACTGGGAGCCTTAACTGAAGAGAACTGGGAGCCCTAACCAAGGAGAACTGGGAGCACTAACTGAAGAGAACTGGGAGCCCTAACCAAGGAAGACTGGGAGCCCTCACCCAGGAGAACTGGGAGCCTTTATTAAGGAGAAATGGGAGCCTTAATGAGAACTGGGAACCCTCACCCAGGAGAACTGGGAACTGGGAGCCATAAGGAGGACTGGGAGCCCTTACCAAGGAGAACTGGGAGCCCTAACCAAGGAGAACTGCGAGCCCTTACCAAGGAGTACCGGGAGCCCTAACCAAGGAGTATTGGGAGCCCTTACCAAGGAGAACTGGGATCCCTAACCATGGAGAACTGGGAGCCCTAACCAAGCAGAACGCCTGCAGCACTGACGACAGGAGCTGGTGCTTGCCGGCGCGTGCTCAGTATAACAGCGATGATGGAGGAAGAAGAACACTAATTTTGGCGCGACCTACGACAGTTTACCTTTAAGGGAGGGGGGGGGGGGGGGAAAGAGGAAGGGTTGGAGGGGTGGGGGGGTGATGAAGCTGTTTTGACTGGGAACGTGAAACTAAAAAAGGGGATTCCTGGTTAACTGAAGCGGGGGTACATCGCCGGCTGTCGGGGTCGTCTGTGACCTGCCCCAGGCGGGGCGTGTCGTTGTACATCAGTGTTGGCCTAGCTTTTGTCAGTTGTTGATTTTTGCCGGCCGGGGTGGGGTGGGGTGGGGGGATTGGGGGGGGGGGGCATTTCCCCGGTATATGCAATTTAACTGAAAAATTTAAATCCATTCCTCGGGTGAGAGGACTGCACATGTGACGGTTTTTTTGGTTGTTGTCAATTTTTAATTACCCTGCAATCGGCAGCCACTCGCCGTCTTCAGGGATATTTTCACATCTCCATTTCCGGGGGTGGGTGGAGCGGTGTGGAGCGGAAAGGCGTTGGGTTTGGTAAGCGGAAAGGGGACCTGGGTTTCGATACCGCCGTTTTGGCTCCCTTTCTCTTCAAAAGGTTGGGTTTGTGGACGCTGTTTGGATTTTGTCCCCCCTTTCCCTACTGAACATTGAAATGGCTCTCATCGCTGCCCTCTTTAAAGCAGGAATCTTTGGTGGTGACGTGTGCGATAGGTATATAATCTCCCCCCACCCCCTCCCCCCCCCCCCGTCCTAAAAGCCTTTGGTTTCTGGGAGTTAAGCCCATCTTTTTTGGGGGGGTATTTTTATATGGAGCTGCGAGCTTATCATGGCAAAGACAGTCTTCACACAACAGCTTCACGTAACTCTTCACGTAACTGCTTCACGTAAAAGTGTGGCTGAAGCACAGGGGCCTTTTTTTTTTGTTTTTTTGGGGTCAGTGTGTTGTGACCCAAAACCAAGGCCGAACCGAACACTTTCCCTGAGCATTTGACTTGCCCCCCTCCTCCCCTCCCGTCTTTTTATCACTGAACTTTCCCCCACACACACACGCACGCACGCACCACGCACCACCAAAAATAACCCCCCGTCTCTCTCTCTCTCTCTCTCTCTCTCTCTCTCTCTCTCTCTCTCCCCTCTCTCTCTCTTTCTCTCTCTCTCTTCTCCCCCCCACCCACCCCCCCCCACCCCCAAAAACACACACACCTGGGGCAGGCTAGTCAACAGATTTACACGAATAATTTTACAACCCAATAACACGGGGTCAGATGCATAACTAACAATGTCAACTGCAGGGGTCATCAAGGCCGTGTAATCTGATCACGTGACTGTTATACTCCCATGGACTTTGCCCAGATCAGGGACCTTTATTATGGATGCAGATCTATGCCCAGGCTATGAAAAGATGATCCGACTAAATAGACCGAATCTGCTGATGCAGATCTATGACAGTGTGAGCCGACTAAATCTGACTTCAAGTGACAGTCTGTAAAAAGCTTTTGATGCAGGAAAAGACGAGCCACAATTTCTTCTTCTTCTTCTTCTAAGCTGGATTTTTTCCCCCACCTTTTTTTAACTTTTATTTCCCCGGGTTTTAATTTTTTTGTGTGTGTGTGTGTGTGTGTGTGTGTGTGTGTGTGTGTGTGTGTGTGAGGGGGGGGGGGTTTTGTGTGTGTGTGTGTGTGTGTGTGTGTGTGTGTGTGTGTGTTTTGTGTGTGTGAGGGTTTTGGGGGCGGGGTGCGGGGGTCCCGGGGGCCCAAAAAACCCTTTTGCGTGGGGGTGCCGTGTGTGGTGGTGTGTGTGGTGTGTGTGTGTGTGTGTGGTGCGCGCGCGCGTCTGTCTTTTGTCTGTCTGTGTGTTTGTGTGCGGGGTGTGTGTGGAGGGGGAGATGTTATCAAGTGCCCCGGGCAGTTTCAAGTCACTGTCACAGTCATGTTCATGTGGGTCAAGTTGCACCGGGGTTTTAGGCCAGCATTGACTCTTGGACCAGTGAAGCCTACACTACAGTTAACAGTAGCCGTAATTGCATCAGTTTTCGACTTATCCCCAACCCGGACGCAGATCAGATCACCAACAACAGTCAAACTACGTCGGTCTAGGCGGAGACAGGAATGTGCAAGTCAGTATTTCTCAGACAGCGTCCACCCTTTTCGGTGACTAGAGGACTATTCTCGGTAAATCAAACACTTATTGTAAGTTCAGTGCCCACAGACTACGCATGGCTTTGGCCGACTGACTAAGCTGGACTCGGTGTCTCACAGGTAGCCGGGCCTCTGCCAATATTGGCACTGACTTTAAAAAAAGACTGAAACAAACAAACACAAACACTGCAAACCGACAGGTCTGGAACACGGACTCTGCCGCTGATCACTGAGTCAGAGTGTGAGCCGGTTTGGCCCAGCGATAAGGCTTTCGGCCGGTAAGCACTGAGAGGGACCTCGGTTCGAATCCGCTTCGGCTCTCCTTTCTCTTCAAAAGTTGTGGTCTGTGAACACTGTCTTGTGACGTTGTCCCTCACAATTAATAAAACATTAAAACTGATGGCTCTCAGCGCTGCCTATGTTTCAGGCAGGAGTCATTCTGGTGGTGACAGTGTATAATCTCCTTCTTTCCCCACCTCCATACCCCTCCCCCCCCCACCCCCCACCCCCCCTTCTCCCCGTCCCTAATAAGCCTAGCGGTTTCTGTGGGTTTACTCATTTACTGAGTCAGAGTTCAGGAGCTGTGCGAACAGGGAAATGAGTATGGGCTCTCTTTGCCTGTCCCATCCTTCTCCCGTCCTTAAAAACAAAACAAAAAAACAAAACAAATACGGCTTCCGCTGTGCCGACGACGAACAGCCTCAAATACTGAACAGAAAACGGTGACCACAAAGTACTGAGCCTACTAGTTAAGGAAGCTGTACTGAGGACCCGAAACAAGCGAACAGGAATGACTTCAGTCTAATCCAGCTCGCTTCACACGTCGGTTCAGCACAAATGTAGGCCAAACTAGACTGACTGATTGGCAATGGAGGCAAAAAGAAAGAAAAAAATCCACGTAGTCATGCCTTGACCTGTCAGTACAGTCAGTCAGTCAGTCAGTCTGTCCTTCACTAGTCGTGCATGTGCCACAGGCTAGGCTGTCCCAATACTCTTAATTTGCATCTACTTAAAACACAGCGAATCAGTCACCACCACAAGGACTACTGAGATTGATCATGGCTCCTGGCCGAGTTGGAAGACGTAGTATAGGCTGTTGCCGAGGCGCGCTTTTTACGGACACACACGGCTATTCTATCGCAAGGCAGCGAGGAAGCTCTTCGCTCGGCGCTTTGCCGATTATCCCCGCTGCCGGCTGCGTATCCGCTGCGCTATCGCGACCAGCCTAGCGATTTGTCGGTGAGCCGACAGAAATTCAACCAATCAGATCGCGCGCTTGCAGGCAGGTGACCTACGTGTCTCGGTGCTGTTGCTTTTGACACAGGCTAATGATTTTTGTCGGTAGCCGGGTAAGACGTGGAACAAACACCAACCGGCAATGACGAAACGTTGCACGGAAACTGACAGTGACAGATAACAATTATGATCAAACAGACGTTCGTGGTTTTTTTGACAACATGGCGACGGATTTTGAATTGACGCGGCCCGCGAAGGCGAATTTTTCGCCACTATTATTATATATATAGGCTAGATGATTGCAGTCCGATTTTCAGGAACAGCAACAAACAAAATCAGTTGCTGGACATTGAGATGGCTCTGGAGTATTGTTGTATGTAGTCCACACTCAAGCATTCGGTGGAGCAGGACATGATCCGCCACAATATCTTACCGTCCCTTGACTGAGTGGCAGAAGAACTGAAGAGTCAATCAACTGGATTTTAGCCGCGACTGACACCCTGTCAGCCAGGTCACATAAGCTGAATTTTAACTGTCAGTTGACACTGAGGCAGACAGGCATAGCTTGTCATTTCAGCAGGCGCACTCAGTATAAATTTAGGGTTTAGCCTAGGATATTTTTTTTCGTGAGCCGGTTTGGCCTAGCGGTAAGACTCGACGTTAGGCTGGTAAGCAGAGGGACTTCGGTTCGAATTTCCTTTCTCTTCAAAAGTT
>JABMCL010002585.1:405000-415000 GCA_018857735.1 Alviniconcha marisindica
AAACTAGGAACGAGATGAGACAGAAAAGACAGAGAGAAGAGAGAGAGGAGAGAGAGAGAGAGAGAGAGAGAGAGAGAGAGAGAGAGAGAGAGAGAGAGAGAGAGAGAGAGAGAGAGCAGACAGACAGACAGACAGACAACAGACAGACAGACAGACAGACAGACAGACAGACAGAGACAGAGACAAAACAGAAGAGAGAGAGACACAGGAACACACAGACAGACAGACGACAGACAGAGACAGAGAGACAGAGAGAGACAAGAGACAGAGGGAGAGACAGACAGAGAAGACAGACACACCCCACCCAACCGGCGCACGCAGACAGCGCCGCAGACGACGCACGCACAGAGAAGAGTGACAGACAGACGGGAGACTGAGAAGACACAGAAAGGAGAGGGGAGGGAAGAGGAGACAGCGGAAGAAGGGAGGGGAGGGAGAGGGGGAGGAGGGAAAGGGAGAAGGAGGGATGGGGGAGAGGGGGGGAAGAGAGAAGAGAAGGGGGAGGGAGGGAGGAGGTGGTATGGAGTGGGGGGGGGGGGGGTGAGACGCGGGCGGGGGGGGGGGGAGAGAGAATGGGAGAGAGGGTGGAATTTAAAATTACAACAACAGCAACAACACAACAACAAACCCAACAACACACTCTGCTCTGGTAAATAATATGTAGGATAAAGTCCGGGCACAAATTCCCATCACGAGGAATTAACATTAAAAAAAAAAAGAGAGATGAAAAAGAAAAAAAAAAAAAAAGACAACAACAAAAAAGACATTCAAACAGACGAATCAACCAACAAACAATCCACACACGGGAGAAAAAAATCGCAACACTCTACAACAATTACAGACTCCAGAATGCTCATTTCAATAGATAAATCATACACGCAAACAAGTTTGCAACACTGCAACAATTACAGACTCCAGAACGCTCATTTCAATAGATAAATCATACACGCAAACAAGTTTGCAACACTGCAACAATTACAGACTCCAGAACGCTCATTTCAATAGACAAATCATACACGCAAACAAGTTTGCAACACTGCAACAATTACAGACTCAGGAACGTTCATTTCAATAGAGAAATCATACACGCAAACAAGTTTGCAACACTGCAACAATTACAGACTCCAGAACGTTCATTTCAATATACAAATCATACACGCAAACAAGTTTGCAACACTGCAACAATTACAGACTCCAGAACGCTCATTTCAATAGACAAATCATACACGCAAACAAGTTTGCAACACTGCAACAATTACAGACTCCAGAACGTTCATTTCAATATACAAATCATACACGCAAACAAGTTTGCAACACTGCAACAATTACAGACTCCAGAACGTTCATTTCAATATACAAATCATACACGCAAACAAGTTTGCAACAGTCTGCAACAATTACAGACTCCAGAACGTTCATTTCAATATACAAATCATACACGCAAACAAGTTTGCAACAGTCTGCAACAATTACAGACTCCAGAACGTTCATTTCAATATACAAATCATACACGCAAACAAGTTTGCAACACTGCAACAATTACAGACTCAGGAACGTTCATTTCAAGACAAATCATACACGCAAACAAGTTTGCAACAATCTGCAACAATTACAGACTCCAGAACGTTCATTTCAACAGACAAATTATTGCAAAGAAACGAAAACAAAGTACGTACAGCGGATTGCAAGTTATGTTGGTGCCGGAGCAAGCGAGCAAACAGTCACTTAAAGGTGCTGTGAAGCTTTTCCAGACAAAAGTCACGAAAACCAAAAACATTTCATATCAAAATAAACAAACACTGGTCACAGCAGAATGGACAGGAAACACAAATGTTAAGCTGATCGACCGAACAAACTGCGTTTGCCATTTGATTCCTCTTTATTTCGTTTGTATGCTTTTGTTGTCATTGTAATGGAAACATAATATTTGATTTTTAAAGCAATGAGAAAAAAAGACGGACAAGTGTAAGGCAAGAGAGAGACAGACAGAGAGAGACAGAGACAGACACAGAGAAGGGAGAGAGAGAGAGAGGAGAGAGAGAGAGAGAGAGAGAGAGAGAGAGAGAGAGAGAGAGAGAGACAGAGGAGACAGAGAGACAGAGAGACAGAGACAGAGACAGAGAGACAGAGAGAGAGAATTATTTGTCTTAACCAGTATATTTAAAAAAGAAGAAAAGAAAAAGAAAAAAAGTCACAGAGAAAGTCAATGATTTCCAAAACAGCATACAATGTTACATGTAACCAAAGAAACGTCACTGTTCGAATACAGAGAGACGGACAGGGACAGACAGACAGATAGAGACAGACAACGCACCGAGACAGACAGACAGAGATCATTCATTGGATATGTAGTCGCATCAAGGAATGTATATTTCATGCCCAGTTAAAGAAAACATTGTCTGTTAGTCTGTAAGTCTGCACTTTGAATAAAGACGATTCATGCAAGATCACAGTCGACTTTCATTTCAGTTCAAACCACTTGAGCCAACACATCCACCGGTTTATCAGTTAATGTGTGTGTGTGTGTGTGTGTGTGTGTGTGTGTGTGTGTGTGCGTGCGTGCGTGCGTGCGTGCGTGCGTGCGTGCGTGCGTGCGTGCGTGCGTGCGTGCGTGCGTGCGTGCGTGCGAACGAGCGAGCGAACGAGCGAGCGAGCGATCGAGCGTGTGTGTGTGTGTGTGTGTGTGTGTGTGTGTGTGTGTGTGTGTGTGTGTGTGTGTGTGCGTGTGTGTATGCGTGCGTGTGTGCGCTTGCTTGCTTCTATATGTTTGTGTGCGCGTGCGTGCATGCGTCAGTCTGTGATTTCGAAATCATGTTTAACCACTTTAAAAAAATAATCTTTCTAACGATTGACTTACAACGTGTTTTTACCGATCAGATAAAACAACAATTAAAAACAAACAAACAAAACCGCCTCGCCACACTAGCACTCAACACTGAATGATTCACTTGTATCGCTGAATCGGGCACTCTGTATTATACAACAGACCCCAGTCACACTCCCAGCGCTGAATTAAGGACCGCGATTGGCTGCAGCAAGAAGCCCGGTACTCTGGATTCCTAAATTCAAACACGTCATACGTCCGTGTCGTCATCGCAGTTCACAGTCCTATCAAGTTTCTGTTTTGGACGACCAATCACGTGCAAGGGTTTAGGAGTTACGTTCCGATCTCAGGATGCGATTTGTCCCGGCTTCCAAAGGTTCTTGGTGAATTGTTCACATCCATCCATAGTTCAGGAGCTGTGTGAGAGTCGAGTAGGCCGTCCTGGGCTGTCCGTCCTAACGAGCCTTCTGGTTTCCGTGGACGTAAAGCTATACTGAACCGTGCTTCGGCATTGGTCACAGCTTGTCCCTAATATGTCAACTGACATCTGAGGACATTAAGCATCACTTCATCATCATCATCATCATCATCAGCAACATCATGTTCACATCCAACACGTGTCCAGTCAACCCGGAAGATTACATCAAGGCGGAACACAAGTCGACATCAAATCATACGCAGAAATCCCATTCGTTACACGCCACTGTACGTTTAAAAAGGACTGGATAAAAAAAAAAGTAAAAAAATAAAAGTAGTTAAATGAACTGTAAAAGGAGAAATCAGACGCTAAAACTTCTGGGAGTAGGCGACACTTATAATTATGTTATGATCTGCTCCAGGCATTAAAAACAAACTATATATATATTTAAAAAAAACTTTAAAAAACGGAGGAAGGGGGGCATGTGGGGGGGGGGGGGGGGGGATGGGGCGGAGGGGACCTTCCTTCCTTCAAGGGCTGCATACACATTTCAATAAAATGGTCTACTCAGTCAAACAGCCCATTACATTGTCCAGCACCACTTCTCTCGCACAGCTTCTTCCGTCTTCCAAAAGATGAAGATTTTCACACACACACACACACACACACACACACACACACACACACACACACACACACACACACACACTACTCACACACACACACACACACACACACACACACACACACACACACACACACACACACACACACACACACACACACACACACACACTACTCAGTCGCAACACACCGTTTTCCTTTCTTTTTTGTTCTTTCCTTCTTTTTTAGTCTTCTTCTTTTCTTTCACTTTCACGTCAATGTCCGCCCAGCACCACCACTACCACGACTACCACGAGTCAGAAGAACACCGCTCCTGCACCACAAAACCTTTTTCTCCTTCACTTTCCAAGTCAAAAAATTACTGATCAACATCCGACCCAGTACGGAACCTCCACGAACGACAACCAACACCACACGCAAAGAGTTTTAAAGAGTTAAAAACAACAACTAAACTTTCCCAGTCCCCATCACAATCGAGTGACCTGGGTCTCAGGTTCGGCGGCGCCACTCTCCTCCGCCAGGGGAAGCGACTCGTTGTCCAGCGACCGGATGTAGGCCTCCAGCTGCTGGTCCTGCTTCCGGTTGCGCAGGCTCAGCCTCTTGATGTCCTTCAGCTTGCACGGACGCCGGATGCTGTGACGTCGCCGGGCGCGGATGCAGTTCCGCATCTCCCGCTTGATCTCCTCCGTGTAGAGGGCGGTGTTGAACTCGGAGAGCTGCGCCAGGCGGTCGAAGGCCTTGTGCGTGTAGCGGAAGTTGAAGGTCGAGTAAGGTCGCTCCGGGTCGTCGAAGAGGTCGAAGTCGGCCAGCTCTTTTTCTTCCTCCGTCGTGCGCGGAACGCCTGTTGTTGTGGGGTGTGGAGAAGGGAGGGGGGATGGGGTGGGGGAGGAGAGAGAGAGAAGATTTTTTTTTTTAATTCAGCGTGAGGTTTTGTGGTTATAAGGGTGGTACTAGGGGCTGTTGCATTTGAGAGAGAGAGAGTTAGTTACACACCTTACAGGAAAGCTTAGACCAGGTCTCATGTTGGTGCGACAATAATTCTATGGTCATCAATCCAAAGAAAACCCACTCTATGACAATCGCTACAAGACAGAAGCATCAGCTGTTACCTTTATCGCTTGATCTGTTACTACATGGAGTGAAAGTTGAACAAGTGGCAGAACACCGACTTTTAGGAATAATTATAGACAACAAACTTCGGTGGGATACACATACTGACACACTGTGCAAAACACTCTCTAAGCGTGTCTTCCTTCTATCTAAACTAAAGTACATTGTTGACACTGATACTTTAAAGCTTTTCTTCAATGCCCACGTTAAATCCCACATTGACTACGCATCCGTAGTGTGGGGCGGTTGTAGTGATGCTCTCAAAAACGATTAAATTCTCACTAAGAAGATCCGGAAAGCTAATCCTTCCAGATAAAAATCTAACCACTGACCAGAAAATGAATAAAATAGGAATATTGAACCTTCACAAACAGCTGGACTACAACAAGGGTGTTTTTATGTATAGGGCACTTACCAACAATGCGCCAGTGTACATATCTAGCTTGTACAAAGCTCCCCACTCTAGCACCAGAAACAACTACCTTCAGTTACCAAAGCCAAGAATAGATTTATTCAAAACAAGCATGGCCTTTTCTGGTGCCCTGTTTTGGAATAGTCTTCCAGTGCACCTCAGATCATGTCACTCACTCAGCTCCTTCAAGAAAAACCTCCGGGGAGCACCTTACACAACCTATAAACACTTAACCCCCCCCCCCCACCCCCCCCCCCCCCCCACCCCCCTCATTTTACTCTGAGACCAGTGCTTGCTACAGATGCCGGTATCATCGTTTATCACATCACTGAAAAGTGGATTTACTGTTGCTCCCGCGCTGTGTGTGTGGTGTGTGTGTGTGTGTGTGTGTGTGTGTGTGTGTGTGGTGTTGTGTGTGTGTCTGTGTCTGTGTCTGTGTTGTGTCGTGTGTGAGTGAATCAGCTTGCCTACTGTGATTTATGATCTGATCAACATTTTTTTCTTTTACGTTTTTTTCTTCCCCCACGTACCATGAACCATGTTATGTTTTCGTGATTTACAAATAATTCGAGATAGTCAACACCATTTTTGCTATGTATACATCTTATTTATTCATTGTCATTTCAAAGATTTTCAATGATTTTGCTGTTCCTGTATGTTATTACTATTAATAGTGGTAGTATTATATTTTATTTGTTTATATATTGTTTATCCTGTTTAATATTAATCAGTTTGTAAAACATTTTTATTTTTATTTTATATAATTGTTTCTCCAGTTTTCAGTTATTCGACAGCTTAGAAGGACTAGTTGTTAGGCAAGTCTAAATGAACCTAAACTACAATCCCTTTAAAATAAAGTTTTCGAGTTCGAGTTCAGTTCTCTCGCTCTCTCAAGTATTTTCACTGATTTTGCTGTTCCTGTATGTTTATTACTATTCATAGGGGTAGTGTTGTATTTTATTTGTTTTGTATATTGTTTATCATGTTTAAATATTAATCGAGTTTTTAAAAAAAAATTTTTTTTGTTTTTTTTTTTCATATAATTGTTTCTCCATGTTCTTTATTCAGTAGTTTAGCAAGGACTAGTTGTTAGACAGGTCTAAATGAACCTAAACTACAATCCTTGGAAAATAAAGGTTTTCGAGTTCGAGTTCTCTCTCTCTCTCTCTCTCTCTCTCTCTCTCTCTCTCTCTCTCTCTCTCTCTCTCTCCTCTCTCTCTCTCTCTTTGCCGCCCCCACACCGTCTCTATCTCACTTGTGAAGATTTTTCAAGTAAACAAATAGTACAATCAAAGAAATTTAAAATCTGAATGCTCTTGAATTTAAGAGAAGAACAATCTGTCTACCTCTCTCTCTCTCTCTCTCTCTCTCTCTCTCTCTCTCTCTCTCTCTCTCTCTCTCACACACACACACACACACACACACACACACACACACACACACACACACACACACACACACACACACACACACACACACACACACACACACACACACCACCCACCACACCCCGTACACCCAAACACAACAAAGTATGACAAGTGGCATGTCATCCTTATGGAGAGCGATATTCTCTCCTGACGTACATGACGAAGGGGCAAAGGCGATCCCTAAAGTCCTTGAGATGTAGCACTTCTTCAGACCGAACCCCTCCCCTCCCCTCCCCTCCCTCCGTCTACAAACACACATCCTGGTGCCTTGTAGTACAGACTGACCCCCCAAACACACACACACACACACACACACACACACACACACACACACACACACACACACACACACACACACACACACACACACACACACACACACACACACACAAACACACACACACACACACACACACACACACACACACACACACACACACACACACACACACACAATCACACACACACACACACACACACACACATACACACACACACACACACACACACACACACACACACACACACACACACACACACACACACACACACACACACATATTCTCTCCTCGACGTACATGACGAAGGGGCAATGGCGATCCCTAAAGTCCTTGAAGATGTAGCACTTCTTCAGACCGAACCCCCTCCCCTCCCCTCCCCTCCCTCCGTCTACAAACACACACGTACCTGATGCCTTGTAGTACAGACTGACCCCCCAAACACACACACACACACACACACACACACACACACACACCACACACACACACAACCTGGTGCCTTGTAGACAACCAAAAACCCCCCAACACACAAAAACACACACACACACACACACACACACACACACACACACACACACACACACACACACACACACACACACACACACACAAACACACGTACCTGGTGCCTAATAGTCCCTGAAGGTGATGTTGATGAGGACAAAGCGCATGACGATGAGGCAGTGGGGGTCCCTGGAGTCCTTGAAGCCTTCCCCCCCCTCGTCCCCCCCACCCCACCCCCACCCCCCAATCACAGACTGACACCCCATCCCCCCCTACCCCCCTCCCCCCTAAACACACACGTACCTGGTGCCTTGTAGTCCCTGAAGGTGATGTTGATGAGGACGAAGTGCATGACGATGGGGCAGTGGGGGTCCCTGGAGTCCTTGAAGATGTAGCACTCCTTGAGGCCCTCGCGGTCCACCACGGTGGGGTCGATGGGCGGGAAGGGCACGTTGTTGATGCGGGCCCACTGCTCCGCCAGCAGCAGCTCCTGCAACCCGGCAAGGCGCGTCAGCGGACGTCAGGCAGCCACGCTACACTGCAGCGGAACGGAATGCTGGGGTTGGGGTGGACCTGTCTTGAAGGGCAGGATGGATGAGGTGGACCTGTCTTGAAGGGCAGGATGATGAGGTGGACCTGTCTTGAAGGGCAGGATGAATGAGGTGGACCTTACTTGAAGGGCAGGATGAATGAGGTGGACCTGTCTTGAAGGGCAGGATGGATGAGGTGGACCTCTTGAAGGGCGGATGGATGGGTGGACTGTCTTGAAGGGCGGTGGATGGGTGGACCTGTCTTGAAGGGCAGGATGGATGAGGTGGACCTGTCTTGAAGGGCAGGATGGATGAGGTGGACCTGTACCTTGAAGGGCAGGATGGATGAGGTGGACCTTACCTTGAAGGGCAGGATGATGAGGTGGACCTTCTTGAAGGGCAGGATGAATGAGGTGGACCTTACCTTGAAGGGCAGGATGAATGAGGTGGACCTGTCCTTGAAGGGCAGGATGGAATGGGTGGACCTTACCTTGAAGGGCGGGGTGGAGGGTGGGGGGACCTTACCTTGAAGGGCGGTGGAGGGGGTGGACCTACCTTGAAGGGCGGGTGAGGTGGGGGTGGACCTACTTGAAGGGCGGTGTGAGGGGGGGGTGGACCTTACCTTGAAGGGCAGGGGTGGAGGTGGGGTGGACCTACCTTGAAGGGCGGGTGGAGGGTGGGGGTGGACCTACCTTGAAGGGCGGGGTGGAGGGTGGGGGTGGACCTACCTTGAAGGGCGGGGTGAGGGCTGGGGGGAAGGAGGGGACCTACCTTGAAGGGCAGGGTGGAGGAGTGGGAGGGGACCTACCTTGAAGGGCGGTGAGGGTGGGGGTGGACCTACCTTGAAGGGCGGGTGGAGGGTGGGGGTGGACCTACCTTGAAGGGCGGGGTGAAAGGGTGGGGGGGGGGACCTACCTTGAAGGGCGGGGGGGAGGGTGGGGGGGGGACCTACCTTGAAGGGCGGGGTGGAGGTGGGGGGAATACTGGAACGGTGGGGTGGAGGTGGAGGGACCTACCTTGAAGGGCGGTGGAGGATGGGGGTGGACCTACCTTGAAGGCGGGGTGGAGGTGGGGGTGGCCCTCCTGGGGGCGGGGTGGAGGTGGGGGTGGATACTTGAAGGGCGGGGTGAAAGGGGGGGGGGGGGGGTGGACCTACCTGAGGGGGGGTAAAAGGGGGGGGGGGGGGAACCCCCTTTTAAGGGGGGGGGGGGTTTTTGGGGGACCTACCTTGAAGGGCGGGGTGGAGTCTGAAGGTCTGGCACTGAAGTCGAAGGACAGCAGCAGGTCCACGTGCCTCTGGGGGCGGAGGAGGAGGGGGTAGGGGGAGTTGAAGGTCAGCCCCCCGTCCACCACGTACATCCGCTTGAGGTTGGTCGGGTGCATGTCGAAGATCTCCTTGAAGTGCCCTGTACGGGAGAGAAGATGCACGTCAAGCACCTCCGTAAATCTCTTCATCGCCACCACCAACACCATCACCATCACCACCACAATCGCCGTCTTCAACATCATTATCAATCAATCAATCAATCAGTCAATCAATCAATCTACCTTTATTGCCACGTGTCAAGTACAATATACATGCACATGGTATGAGGCATGGTGTTGAGAATAGTCGTACTCACACACACATCCGCAGTATCATTAACAGGTTAACAATGTCTATACTCTGATAATACGATCGACAAACCACATCACCAGCATGTTACCACAGCATCATTAGCTACAGCTGTTGTGATGCTTAATGTCCTCGCATGTCGGTTGACATACTAGGGACAAGCTGAGGCCAATGCCGAAGCACGGTTCAATATAGCTTTACGTCCACGGAAACCAGAAGGCTCGTTAGGTCGGACAGCCCAGGACGGCCACC
>JABMCL010002585.1:420000-432500 GCA_018857735.1 Alviniconcha marisindica
CAGGGACTTTACAGTGCTGTAACATTATAATGTCACTTTGCAGGAATCGAATGGGCCAGGGACTATACAGTGCTATCACATTATAATGTCACTTTGCAAGAATGTAATGGGACAGGGACTGGAATTTAACGGGACAGGGACTTTACAGTGCTGTAACATTACAATTTCACTTTGCAAGAATGTAATGGGACAGGGACTGGAATGTAATGGGACAGGGACTTTACAGTGCTGTAACATTATAATACCATTTTGCAAGAATCGAATGCGGCAGGGATTTACAGGGCTATAAAATTATAACCTCCACGGCTTTGTAATTACACGAGTGTAATGGGACTGGGACTATGCATTGCAGCAACTCTATAACTTCACCTTGCGGGAAAACGTGATGGGGCATGGACTTTACAGGGCTAAAGCACTATAATCTCCATGGCTTTGCAAGAGTTTACTGGACCGGGGACTAGACATTGCCACAACTCTATAACCTCACCTTGCAGGAATGTGGTGGGGCCGGGACTATACAGGGCTATACATTTATAATCTCCACGGCTTAGTAAAAGCGTAATGGGGCAGGGACTACACAGTGTCATAACTCCATAATCTCACCGTTCAGCACCATAATGTGTCAGGGACTATACAGTGTCATAACTCCATAATCTCACCGTTCAGACTATAATGTGCCAGGGACTATACAGTGTCATAACTCCATAATCTCACCGTTCAGCACCATAATGTGTCAGGGACTATACAGTGTCATAACTCCATAATCTCACCGTTCAGCACTATAATGTGTCAGGGACTATACAGTGTCATAACTCCATAATCTCACCGTTCAGCACCATAATGTGTCAGGGACTATACAGTGTCATAACTCCATAATCTCACCGTTCAGCAATAATGTGTCAGGGACTATACAGTGTCATAACTCCATAATCTCACCTTTCAGCACCAATAATGTGTCAGGGACTATACAGTGTCATAACTCCATAATCTCACCGTTTTAGCACCATAATGTGTCAGGGACTATACAGTGTCATAACTCCATAATCTCACCGTTCAGCACCATAATGTGTCAGGGACTGTACAGTGTCATAACTCCATAATCTCACCGTTCAGCACCATAATGTGTCAGGGACTGTACAGTGTCATAACTCCATAATCTCACCGTTCAGCACCATAATGTGTCAGGGACTGTACAGTGTCATAACTCCATAATCTCACCGTTCAGCACCGTAATGTGCCAGGGACTGTACAGTGTCATAACTCCATAATCTCACCTTTCAGCACCATAATGTGTCAGGGACTATACCGTGTCATAACTCCACAATCTCACCGTTCAGCACCGTAATGTGTCAGGGACTGTACAGTGCTAAAAGCCTACAGGCCCACCTTGCAGGAAGTGTAAGGGAGGCTCCGGAAAGCGCTTGACTATCTGCCCCATGAAGAACTTGCAGCCGAACAACTCGGGCCGCATGAACGTTCCGTACTTTGGCATTCCGATGTCGTAGGGTGAAAACTCCATCCATTCTGAAACAGGGCGGGACGACTGGGACTTCACCTTTAAGCGTTATCGACTGACAAACATCAAGCATAAATAGAGCAGAACTGGAGGATGGGGCGTGGGGGGTTGTTAAGTGGTCCGGTTGTGAGGCCCACACCGTCTTCCTGCATTCTTGTTTGTTCACCCACTCACTCCTTCTCTCTCTCTCTCTCTCTCTCTCTCTCTCTCTCTCTTCTCTCTCTCGGTGTGTGGGGTGTCTATGTGTCGGTGTGTGTATGAGGGGAGGGGGGGAGGGGGGGAGGGGGGAGGGGCGGGGGGCGGGGGTGCGTCTGTCTGTTTGTGCATTTGTCTGTGTGTGTCTCTGTTTGTATGTCTATGCGTCTGTCTGTCTCTGTATGTGCTAGTGTGTGTGTGTGTGTGTGTGTGTGTGTGTGTGTGTGTGTGTGTGTGTGTGTGTGTGTGTGTGTGTGTGTGTGTGTGTGTGTGTGTGTGTGAGAGAGAGAGAGAGAGATAGAGAGACAGAGAGAGAGAGACAGACAGACAGACAGACAGACAGACAGAGATGTGTGAGAGAGACAGACAGACAGACAGACAGGCAGGCAGGCAGGCAGGCAGATAGGCAGGCAGGCAGGCAGGCAGGCAGGCAGACAGGCAGACAGACAGACAGACAGACAGACAGACAGACAGACAGACAGACAGACAAACAGACAGACAGACAGACAGAGAGACAGAGAGAGAAAGAGACGGGCAAAGCCACGCTGGCCACATACTGACCGTGGAAGATCATGGCGGAGACGTGTTTCTTGACGTGAAGACAGGTGTACAGCGGCATGGGAACGTTGCCATCCTGCAGCTTCTGCTGCTGGTCCGACAGCTTGGCGTCCAGCCTCTGCAACCACACACCGCCCTGCTTGTTTACCCAAGTTCTGTGTTCACTGACACTGCTTCTGCCCTCTATCCACGTTCTGTGCTCACTGAGACTGTGTCTGGCAACAAGCGATAACTTGTTGCTCGTGCAATAGAATGTCAAAAAAAAAACGTTTTTTTTCAACGAACTCGTTAGCCGAAAAAAGATGTAAAGACACTTTTTTCTCTCCCATTTTCCATCACCTTTCCCCCTGTAATTTCTGCAAACGCAACAGTAACGGCATTTTCACTGCTTCGCAGTTCTAGGGTTCAACTTCCATCGTTATACACTGCGTGAGCCAACGCCTACTCAGAAATCGGCCCGGAAGTGGCAGCTACGACCTTCCGCGACTTCTCGCGCGAAAGATTTACGAAGGGCATTCACTCTTGCAAAAGCAGCTTCGCTGAACCGCCCAACAGCCAGCTCTCTTCCCTCGGCCACACTGACCCCTCTGAGGAGCGTCTCCCCGACGAGGTGACCGAAGAAGTCGGTGAAGGAGACGGGTTGGCCCTGACGCCGCTTCTCCAGGATGCGCTTGATGTAGCGGTACATGCTGTGGGGCCCCAGCAGCCAGAAGGGGCTCGAGTCCACGCTGTTCTTCAGCTCCTCCTGCAGCTCTCCCGGGGTCTGCTTCGGGAAGTCCGGGTGCGAGTACAGGTAGGACAGGTACCTGTCAACCACGCAGTAAAGGTGAGAGTACAGGTGTTTGTCAACCAGTGGTACAGGTAGGACAGGTACCTGTCAACCACGCAGTAAAGGTGAGAGTACAGGTGTTTGTCAACCAGTGGTACAGGTAGGACAGGTACCTGTCAACCACGCAGTAAAGGTGAGAGTACAGGTGTTTGTCAACCAATGGTACAGGTAGGACAGGTACCTGTCAACCACACAGTAAAGGTGAGAGTACAGGTAGGACAGGTACCTGTCAACCACGCAGTAAAGGTGAGAGTACAGGTAGGACAGGTACCTGTCAACCACGCAGTAAAGGTGAGAGTACAGGTGTTTGTCAACCAGTGGTACAGGTAGGACAGGTACCTGTCAACCACACAGTAAAGGTGAGAGTACAGGTAGAACAGGTACCTGTCAACCACACAGTAAAGGTGAGAGTACAGGTAGGTCAGGTACCTGTCAACCACGCAGTAAAGGTAAGACTACAGGTGCTTGTCAACCAATGGTACAGGTAGGACTGGTACCTGTCAACCACACAGTAAAGGTGAGAGTACGGGTAGGACAGGTACCTGTCAACCACGCAGTAAAGGTGAGAGTACAGGTACCTGTCAACCACACAGTAAAGGTAAGACTACAGGTGCTTGTCAACCAATGGTACAGGTAGGACAGGTACCTGTCAACCAACAGTGCAAGTAAGAAAGGAAAAACACAGGTAGGAAAGGTACCTGCGAAACAACAGCGCAGGTAAGACAGGTACGCCTGTCAATCAGCAGTCCAGGTAAGAGAGGCGCTTGTCAAACAAAAGTCCAGACAGACTGGCAGACAGAGAATTCTGATCTGACTGAAATGCGGGTGATGACGGCATCGCAGGGAAGAGAGAAAGAGAGAGAACTCGAACTCGAAAACTTCAATACTCAAGGATAGCAGCGTCAGGTCCAGTTGGACCTCTCTGACAGCCAATCCTTGCATGCTGTACTACAAAGACAAGTAAGCACGACTATACCACAAACAGATATTATAAGTACAAAATAATAAGCAATTGATTAATGCAGTTTCAGAGAGTTCCTACAAATGTGCAGAGACAGACAGACAGACAGACAGAGACAAAGAGACACTGAGACACACAAAGACAGACAGACAGACAAAGAGACACACAGGCAGACACAGACACAGACAGACAGGCAGACAAGCAGCTCTGGTGTCTCTACAAAGAGGGCGATGACGGAGTCTTAGAGAGAATCTCTAAGAGTCAGAGACAGAGACAGACAGACAGACAGACAGACAGACAGACAGACAGACAGACAGACAGACAGACAGAGAGCCTTGGACAGCTCTGGCCTCTGTACAAAGACGGCGATGGCGGAGGACTCACCAGGCTGACCCGGACAGTCCAGCCGTGTAGGTGACCATGTCCAGTATCCGTGTGTCCACCAGCGCGGCCATCACTCCGGAGAAGGCGGTCATCGCCCGGAACCCGCCCCCTGACCCCAACACGCCCACTATAGGCACCTGAAATAATCAACACACCCACTATAGGCACCTGAAATAATCAACACGCCCACTATAGGCACCTGAAATAATCAACACAATCAGCACACCCACTTAGACACCTGAAATAACCGCCCACTGCACCTGAAATAATCAACACGCCCACTATAGGCACCTGAAATAATCAACACGCACACTATAGGCACCTGATAATCAACACGCACACTATAGGCACCTGAAATAATCGCCCATAGGCACGATAATCAACACATCCACTATAGGCACCTGAAATAATCAACACGCCCACTATAGGCACCTGAAATAAATCACACGCCACTATAGGCACCTGAATAATCAACACAATCAGCACACCCACTATAGACACCTGAAATAACACGCCCACTAAGGCACCTGAAATAATCAACACGCCCACTATGGCACCTGAATATCAACACACCCACTAAGGCACCTGAAATAATCAACGCCCACTATAGGCACCTGAAATAATCAACACGCCCACTGAGGCACCTGAAATAATCAACACATCAGCACACACTGGACACCTGAAATAAACACCCACTATAGGCACCTGAAATAATCAACACGCCCACTATAGGCACCTGAAATAATCAACACCCACTATAGGCACCTGAAATAATCAACACGCCCACTATAGGCACCTGAAATAATCAACACATCCACTATAGGCACCTGAAATAATCAACGCGCCCACTATAGGCACCTGAAATAATCAACACGCCCACTATAGGCACCTGAAATAATCAACACAATCAGCACACCCACTATAGACACCTGAAATAACCGACACATCCACTACAGGCACCTAAAATCAACACATCCACTACAGGCTTTATTAGTTCAACTGTGCTTTCAATGCGGACTACGTTTCTAGAGTGGCAGCATGTCGTCAGAGAAAGGGAGATCGTTTCTTGTAACTATTCGTGGAGTTTTTTGTACTGGTTCACCTGTGATTTGAATGAGGACTGTGCTTCTGGAGCGACAGGTTGGGGAAAGGAGGGAGACTGTTCTAGCAACTGTTGGTGGATCTAGTTAAACTGTGATTTCAATGAGGTACGTCTGCTATTCTGGAGTGGCAGGTTCTCAGAGGAAGGGAGATCGTTCCTCCTCCTCCTCCTCCTTTTCCTTCTTCTTCTTCTGCTCTGTGAGCCGGTTTGGCCAAGCGGTTAGGCGTTAGGCTGGTAAGCAGAGGGACTTCGGTTCGAACTGTGGACACTGTCTTGTGACTTTCTCCCTCACAATTAACGAAACATTAAAATGGCTCTCATCGCTGCCCATCTTAATGCGAGTCTTCTGGTGGTGACGGTAGAGATGGTAATAATCTCCCTCTCCCCCCCACACACCTCCTATACACTTTACCCGTCCCTTTATCTCCCCACCCCTATAAGCCTGAAAAACGTCTACTATGGACCGAACTTAACCCCAACATTTATTAATTACCTGTTTGACTGAGGACTGATGGGATTTATTCTGGGGCAGTTTCAAAAGGGGTAACCATTCGGGCACAACTGGTGGGTGCGCATTTTAGCAGAAAAGAAAATTTCTCAAATAATACTTGGTTTTAATTTTGGGACACTAAATCAAAGGCTTTTTAAATAGTTTGGTTTTTTTGGGTGGTTGGTTTTGGTTTGGGGTTTTTATCTATAGAGACACCAGCCGAAGAGGGGAGAGAAAGAGACCAGACGAACGTGAGAAGGAGGAAATACAGCAGTGGCAGCAAGGTCTGCAGAGAAAAGGACAGTCCTGAACAGTTCGGGACAGACATAGATATATAGACAGACAGATTAGTCCAACAGGGAATGAGGGCAGGGCCAGGCAGACAGACTAGTCTTGAACTAGGAGGGTTAACTGCGATTTGAATGAGGACTACGGGTTTTTGCAGTGGCAGAGTGCCGCGTCGCAGTGAGTGTACATGCAGCACTGCCACACGCTGGCGCACCTCTCTCAGATTCCTGGGCCCGTTCATTCCCAGTATGTCCTTCATGGCGTCGAAGATCTTCCGCCGGCGGCTGTCCACGAACTGCTTCTCCTCGTTACACAGGGCCAGGCTGTAGCGAAGCTGGGGGTTTCCACTGCACACACACACAGACACACACATAAACACACACACACACACACACAGACACACAAACACACACACACAGACACACACAACACATACAAAAACACACACACACACACACACACCACACACATAAACACACACACACACACACACACACACACACACACAACACACACACACACACACACACACACACAACACATAAACAAAACACACACACACACAGACACACACATAAACACACACACACACACACAACACACCACCACACACACACACACACACACACACACACACACAAAATAAACACACACACACACACACCACAGACCCACATACAAACACTACACACCCACCACCCCACACACCAAACACCACACACACACACACTCACACACAACACACACACATAAACACAGACACAAACACACACGCACACGCACACGCACACACACACACACATAAACACACACACAAACACACACAGATACACACACAAACACAGACACAGACACACACATGTACACACACACAAACACACAGACACAAACACACACACGTACACACACACAAACACACACACACACACACACACACATAAACACACACACACACACACACACACACACACACACACACACAACACACACACATAGACACAACAGAGCTACTGTACAGCCCCTTTTACAAACACACCAACCCAACAGAGCTAATGTACAGCCCCTTTTACAAACACGCCCACCTTTCTCACGGAGCTGCGCAACCCCATTTTTACAAACGCTGACAAACTCGCCACGCCACGCCCCCCGGCACCAAACCACGGAATCAAAGAGTTCCAGAACATACTTGCTCTGTAGTCCTGGGAACGGAGGGTCACTGGTCTGAATGTCACAAGACTTCAGCGCGTGACGACGACAATAACGGCACGTGCACTACACCACAATTATCCTTCAATCTTCGGCCCGTTGCTTGGATATCAACTGGGGGGGCGGGGGGCATGACACGCTAGACGTTCCGCCTCAAAACCCACCCGTTCACTGAAGCGGTGGTAGCCGCCACTCCGCTGGAAATTTCTTTTGTTCGTATACAGTTCTCGAAATAGTTCGGCAAACAAACGTATCCCAATCGGTACCTACTTTCCCTTCCTCCCCGCCTCCGAACTCCTTCCAACCTCCGAGGCATGAAACGGATGGATGTGTCTTTGCATCAGATTTGTGAAAGTGGCTGTGTGTGTGTGTGATGTGTGTGTGTGTGTGTGTGTGTGTGTGTGTGTGTGTGTGTGTGTGTGTGTGTGTGTGTGTGTGTGTGTGTTGTAATGTGTGTGTGTGTGTGTGATAATGTTTGTGTGGGGTGTGTGTGTATGTGTGTGTGTGTGTGTGTGTGTGTGTGTGTGTACGTGTGTGTGTGTGTGTGTGTGTGTGTGTGTGTGTGTGTGTGTGTGTGTGGTGTGTGTGTGTGTGTGTGTGTGTGTGTGTGTGTGTGTGTGTGTGTGTGTGTGTGTGTGTGATGTGGTGGTATGTGTGTGTGTGTGTACGTGTGCTGTGTGTGTGTGTGTGTGTGTGTGTGTGTGTGTGTGTGTGTGTGTGTGTGTGTGTGTGTGTGTGTGTGTGTGTGATGTGTGTGTGTGTGTGTGTGTGTGTGTGTGTGTGTGTGTGTGTGTGTGAGTGTGATGTTGTGGGCGTGTACGTGGTGTGTGTGTGTGTGTGTGTGTGTGTTTGTGTGTGTGGTGGTGTCGATGTTGTGTTGCTTGTGTGTGTGGTATGTGTGGTGGTGTGTGTGGTGGGGTGCATGTATGTGTGCAGCTGTGTTACGTATGCTTGTGTGTGTGTGTGTGTGTGTGTGTGTGTGTGTGTGTGTGTGTGTGTGTGTGTGTGTGTGTGTGTGAGTGTGTGTGTGTGTGTGTGTGTGTGTGTGTGTGTGTGTATGTGCGTGTGGTTACGTGTGTGTGTGTGTGTGTGTGTGTGTGTGTACGTGCGTGTGGTTACGTGTGTTTGTGTGTATGTGCGTGTGTGCGTGCATGTGTGCGTGCGTGCGTGCGCATGCCGCGTGTGCCTGCTGGGGAATTCTCACGCACCCCGGGTAGACTTCACAGACACACCCAATAAAACTCAAAAGACCACGAACAGCTGAATGCAACACTTAGTGGACCATCACGAAAACGAGGGCGGCTATTTGCACGAAGTGAGAGAGTGGCCGAGAAATAACGAAAACTCCCTGACCTCAAAACACTTAAACTGCTGTTATGAAAATGAGGGGGCGGCTATTTACACGAAGTGAGAGAGTGGCCGAGAAATAACGAAAACTCCCTGACCTCAAAACACTACTGTTATG
The DNA here is from genome assembly GCA_018857735.1 of Alviniconcha marisindica. Lineage (NCBI taxonomy): Eukaryota > Metazoa > Mollusca > Gastropoda > Provannidae > Alviniconcha > Alviniconcha marisindica. Next base: position 428,995 of record JABMCL010002585.1, read on the forward strand.
AAAATGAGGGGGCGGCTATTTGCACGAAACGAGAGGGCGAGAAATGAAAAATGAGGGCCTGAGGATAATACAGGCTAGTCCACCTGCAGCACCATCATCATACAAACGAAGGCATGCAGCTATTTGCACGGCGCCAGCGGCGGGTGGGAGATGAAAAGACACACGAAGTCCGCATCCGCAGTGTATGTTATGAAAACGGGAGGGCGGCTATTTGCAGGAAGTCAGGAAGGGAAGTCAATATACTTACGCGATTTCGGCCCACATTTCCAGGTCCACTTCGGAAGTCTGAAAGGACAAGGGAAATAAAACGGGGAGTGAGCGAATCACGTTGACCGATATAAATAAATGCGCGGTGCGTGGGTAGAATGATACGCCCCACTTCAGTGTCACACACACACACATACACACACATAGACACACACACACACACTACACGCACTACACACGCACGCACACATGCACACCACATATACACGCACGCACGCACTCACCTATACACATACACACACACACACACACACACACACACACACACACAAACACACACACACACACACACACACACACACACACACACACACACACGATCCATAATGGAATGGAAACGATTGTTTTATTAAAACAAATTGTTTCGTCCACCCCCTCCCCTCCCCACCCCCTCTCTGCAGCCCCTCTCCCTCCTCCCTTTCCCCCCCTCTCTCTCTCTCATCCTTCCATCTCTCTCCCTCCTTCTCAGCCCCTTCACTTCCCCTTCACTCACTTTCCTTCCCGCTTTCTCTCCCATTCCCTCTTTTCCCCTCTATCTCGCCCCCACCTCTCCCTCATCCCCTTTCCCCCCTCCCTCTCCCTCTCCCCCTCCTCTCTCTCTCTCTCCCTCTCTCTCCCTCTCTCCTCCCTCCCCCTCCCTCTCTCCCCCTTTTCCCCCCCTCTCTTCCCTCTCTCTCTCCCTCCCTCTCCTCTCTCTCCCTCTCTCTCCCTCCCTCTCTCTCTCCCTCCCCTCTCTCTCTCTCTCCCTCTCTCCCCCTCTCCCTCTCTCCCCCTCTCCCCTCTCCCTCTCTCATCCTTCCCCTTTCCCCCTCCTCCTTCTCACCCGCTTCACTGCCCCCCCCCTTCTTTCCTTCCCCCTCCCTCCACCCCCCCTTCAGTTCCCCTTTCTCTCGTCCCCACCTCTTCTTCCCTCCTCCCCTTCCCTTTCTCAACCCCCCCCTTCTTCCTCCTCCCCTCTCTCCTCCCTCTCTCTCCAACCACCTATCTTCTTCCTCTCCTCTCCCCCTTCTCTCCTTCTCCCCTCCCTTCTTCCCCCCCCCCCCACCCCCGCCCTCCCCTGTGTTGTCCAGTGGTCTTACGTCGTTGAACTTGATGGTCATCTTTTGCTTTCCGTGGAGAGGCAGCGGGTTGAGGGACAGCCGTCGTGTGCAGAGCACCTCGTCCACCGTGTAGTTGGCGTCCATCAGTGTCAGCTCTGCAACGGGAAATACGGCAACGTAATGGCTGTTAGTCGGTGTGTGTGTGAGTGTGTGTGTGTGTGTGTGTGTGTGTGTGTGTGTGTGTGTGTGTGTGTGTGTGTGTGTGCGTGCGTGTGCGCGTGTGTGTGTGCGCGTGCGTGCGTGTGTGTTTGTGTGAGTGAGTGTGTGTATGTGTCTGTGTAAGTGTGCATGTGTGTGTGTGTGTGTGTGTGTGTGTGTGTGTGTGTGTGTGTGTGTGTGTGTGTGTGTGTGTGTGTGTGTGTGTGTGTGTGTGTGTGTTTGTGTTTGCGCGCGCGCGTGTCGTCTGTCTGTCTGTCTGTTCACACCCAGCCTCCACAAAACAGCGGTCTGACCTAGCGTGTTGTCGTTGTCGGAGTCGAGGAAGAAGTTGAAGGTCTCGTTCCAGATGGGCTTGGTGTCGTTGTCCTTCACCGTCGTCTGCTGCCAGCCGTTGGGCGAGTCCTTGATGTACAGGATGATGTAGGGGTCGGGGGTGTCCACTGAAACCAACCCCACTTCATTTGACCACAGGCTGGGCTGGGCAACTTCATTTGACCACAGGCTAGTCTAGGTAAACTGACCACTGAAACCGACCCCACTTTATTTGACCACAGGCTGGTCTGGGCAACTTCAGTTGACCACAGGCTTGTCTAGGCAACTTCAGTTGACCACAGGCTGGTCTGGGTAACTCCAGTTGACCACAGACTGGTCTGGGAAACTTCATTTGACCACAGACTGGTCTAGGTAAACTGACCACTGAAACCGACCCCACTTTATTTGACCACAGACTGGTCTAGGTGAAACATGTCCATTGAAACTAACCCCACTTCATTTGATCTAGGTGAAAGATGGTCATTAAAACCAACCCACTTCATTTGATCAGAGACTAATCTAGGTGAAAGATTGTCATTAAAACCAACCCACTTCATTTGATCAGAGACTGATCTAGGTAAAATATCCATTGAAACCAACCCCACTTCATTTGACCAGAGACAGGTCTACGTGAAATGTCCATTGAAACCAACCCACTTCATCTGATCAGGATTGGTCTAGGTGAAACATGTCCATTGAAACCAACCCACGTCATTCGACCAGAGACTGGTCTACGTGAAATTTCCATTGAAACCAACCCACTTCATCTGATCAGAGACTGGTCTAGGTAAAATATCCATTGAAACCAACCCCACCTCATTAGACCACAGACTGGTCTAAGTAAAATGTCCATTGAAACCAACCCACTTCATCTGATCAGAGACTGGTCTAGGTAAAATATCCATTGAAACCAACCCCACCTCATTAGACCACAGACTGGTCTAAGTAAAATGTCCATTGAAACCAACCCCACTTCATCTGATCAGAGACTGGTCTAAGTAAAATGTCCATTGAAACCAACCCCACTTCATCTGATCAGAGACTGGTCTAGGTAAAATGTCCATTGAAACCAACCCCACTTTATTCGACCAAAGATTGGTATAGGTAAAATGTCCGCTGAAACGAACCCCACTTCATTTGACCACAGGCTGGTCTAGGTAAAGTCAGCTGAAGCCAACCCCATTTCACTTGACCACAGATTGGTCTGGTAACTTCATTTGACCACAGACTGGTCTAAATAAACTGACCACTGAAACCAACCCTGCTTCATTTGTCCACAGACTGGTCTAGGGAAAATATCCACGGAAATCAACCTCACTTTAATTGATGAGAGATTGGTCTAGGTAACACGTTCACTGAAAATCACCCAAGTTCACTGCGTCGGGTGAAATGTCCACTAAAATCAACGGGCGAAAATAAACACACGTTCCTTAATGAGAGACTGGTTGGGTGAAATTCAACCCAAGTTCTTTGACTAGACAGTGTTTCGGTGAAATGCCCACTGAAATGACACTGGGTTCATTGACTGATCAGAGAATGGTGTTGTTGAAAATCAAATTGTCAGAGAAAGGTAAGTTGAATCAACCAACCAAGAAAATCGCCAGTCACATCATTCTGTCAACAAACCCACTAGTTAGGAACAATCCGATAATAAGTCAATCAGTAATC
>JABMCL010002585.1:440000-442500 GCA_018857735.1 Alviniconcha marisindica
AGAAGACAGAGAAAGCCAAGAAGCACCGCAAAAACACAGCAAGAAAGAAGGACGTATGGAAGCAGAAAGACAAGAGAAGTTAGCATTACAGAACAGACAGAAAGAAAGACAGAAAGAAAGAAAAAAGGAAGGAGGAAGGAAGGAAGGGAGGAAGAAAAAAATGAAAGAAAGAAAGAATGGGAAAAAAGGAAGAAAGAACGAAAGAAAAAAAGAAAGAAAAGAAAGAAAGAAAGAAGAAAGAAAGACAGAAGAAAGAAAAAAGAAAGAAGAAGAAGAAGAAAAAGAAAGAAAGAAAGACAGAAGAAAGAAAGAAGAAAGAAAGAAAGAAAGAAAGAAGAAAGAAAAGAAAGAAAGAAGAAGAAAGAAAAAGAAAGAAGAAGAAAGAAAGAAAGAAAGAAAGACAGAAAGAAAGAAAGAAGAGAAGAAGAAAGAAAGAAAGAAAGAAGAAAGAAAGAAAGAAGAAGAAGAAAGAGAAAGAAAGAAGAAGAAGAAGGAAGAAGAAGAAAAAGAAAGAAAGACAGAAAGAAAGAAAGAAAGAAAGACAGAAAGAAAGATAGATAGAAAGAAAGAAAGAAAGAAAGAAAAAAAAAGAGCAGAAGAAAAGTTCAGCTGAGTGTTGCTGTACGTCCACAGAGACCGTAAGGACTACCAGGGACGGGGAGCCCACGACGTCCACCTCCACTTTCACACAGCTCCTGAACTCTGAGTCGAATAAGTCAGCTTTACTCCACAAGATCGTACGGACATATATTAGGGGACGGGGAGCCCACGACGACCACCTCGACTTTCACACAGCTCCTGATCTCTGACAGGAAAAGAAAAAGATTAAAGAAAGAAGGGAAGGAAGAAAAAAGACGATCAAAGGAAAGACAGACAGGACAAAAGAAAGTAGAAAAGGCAGAAAGAAACAGAGAAATAAAGGAAGGAAGGAAGAGGGAGGGGGGGAAGAAGAAAAGGAAGAAAGACAACACACACACACACACAACACACACACACACCACACACACCACACACCACACACCACACACAACATACACACACACACACACAGCAAGACACACACGCACGCACGCACACGCACGCACGCACGCACGCACGCACGCACGCACGCACACGCACACGCACGCAGCACGCACGCACGCACCCCCGCACACACACCACCACCACACACACACACACACACACACACACACACACACACACACACACACACACACACACAATGAACATTATAAAGTGTCCGACTCGTCCGTCACTTTCCACGAGTTGGTAAAGAGGCCCATTGTACGTTATGTTAAGAGCCCCAACACTGATGCCTTTTATGTCATGCCTGCCCTGGCATGCTAACACTTCTGATGCCTGATCACCTAACTCAAGGCATTCAGCCACATTCCTCTCGCATGCTGGGTTGGGCCACAACACATCTGACATATCTCGTCTGGAGCGAGAGAGGTGGCGGAAGAGGAAGACGGAGGACGAGTATATACCTATCGCTACGCTGTCACCACCAGAATGACTTCTGCATTTAGATGGGCAGCGATGAGAGCCAATGTTTCATTCAGTGTGAGGGACACAGTCACAAGACAGTGTCCACAGACCACAACCTTTTTGAATAAGAAAAGGAGAGCCAAAGCCGCGGAATCAAACCGAGGTCCTTCCGCTTACCAGCCTAACGCCTTACCGCTGGGCCACACCGGCCCTCAACAGACTGTGGCGTGTAGCTGCCCATGTGGCGAGGTAATAATAATGTGTAAGGTTAACACACACAATTCTCTTACCGGCCTAACAAATGCATTTGTCAATCTACAACTACATATACAGGGTGACCCCCTGAGGGTATTGCTAGTGTGTGTGTGTGTGTGTGTGTGTGTGTGTGTGTGTGTGTGTGTGTGTGTGTGTGTGTGTGTGTGTGTGTGTGTTGTGATGTGTGTGTGTGAGTGGTGGTGAGTGAGTGGTGGTGTGTGGTGTGTGTGTGTGTGTGTGTGTGTGTGTGTGGTGTGTGTGTGTGTGTGTGTGTGCTGTGTGTGTGTGTGTGTGTGTGTGTGTGTGTGTGTGTGTGTGTGTTGTGTGTGTGAGTGTAGTGAGTGTGCGCGCCGGTGTGTGTGTGTGTGTGTGTGTGTGTGTGTGTGTGTGTGTGTGTGTGTGTGTGTGTGTGTGTGTGTGTGTGTGTGTGTGTGTGTGTGTGTGGTGGTGGTGAGATGTGAGTATTGTGTGGTGCTGTGTGTGTGTGGGTTGTGTTGTGTGTTGTGCGTGCGTGTGTGGTGCGTGAGTGCGTGCGTGCGGTGGTGCGTGTGTGTGTGTGTGTGTGTGATCTTTTACAGTTATGCTTGAACCCTAGTTGATGTCTACATTACGTGTTAGCTTTTTGTTAAACTGCTGATAACATTTCCATCTCGATGTACATTATGTGCTATATTATGCTTGTTCAGGCGCTTTGGGCGCTTTACAAATTCCCATTATTATTTTTGTTATCAGTTATTTATTAGCAGTCTATAACCGA
>JABMCL010002585.1:445000-447500 GCA_018857735.1 Alviniconcha marisindica
AAAAGATAAAAAAGAAAGAAAGAATAAAAACAAACAAAACGCGTCTGTTCGTCGATGGTTTGTTGAGTTCAGAGACAGAGTTCCATCCCTCTCATGATCTTCTGCTTTGGCTAAAATGCTGGCAGCAATTTTGTTTCAGATTTTCGACAAAAATCGCGTAATTACCTAGCTTTTACGTATTCTGTCCTCGGTCGTTTGTCCCATTTACGTCTTCACTAATCACCTTTCCATTCAAAGGGTACTTCAGCTTTTTCGATCGACAGATACAAGTTACTGTCACACACACAACGCGCCGAGACGGCAGCATCCATGCCAGCGCCGTAAGTACACCACTTCGGTGGATAGTCAAAAACGCGCTATAGAAAGCTATTCACTCGTGTAGAATCACATGCGAGCGCAGTGAGTCTGCTCGAGAGCGGAGAATAGCGCTGTACAAAAGCGAGCAACAACAACAACACTCTCAAATGCCCGGGTTTCGTCACTATCTCCACACGACAAATCTTTCCTTCTCCAACATTGCCAGAGTCTCTCATTCTCTCTCCAACAGTCCCAGACTTTCTCGCTCACTCCCACATTTCCAGATTGTCTCAATTTTTTCTCTCGTACAATCTGAGAATCTCTCGCTCGCTCCCACATTCCCAGATTGTCTCTCTTTCTCTCTCACACAATCCCAGACTTACTCACTCCCACATTCCCAGATTGTCTCTCTTTCTCTCTCACACAATCCCGGACTTACCCATTCCCACATTCCCAGATTGTCTCTCTTTCTCACTCACATTCCCAGATTGCCTCTCTTTCTCTCTCACACAATCCCAGATTTAGTCACTCTCACATTCCCAGATTGTCTCTCTTTCTCTCTCACACTCACATTCTCAGATTGCCTCTCTTTCTCTCTCACACAATCCTAGACTCACTCCCACATTCCCAGATTGTCTCTCCTTCTCTCTCGAACAAACCCAGACTTACTCCAACATTCCCAGATTGTCTCTCCTTCTCTCTCATACAATCCCAGACTCACTCCCACATTCCCAGACTGTCTCTCCTTCTCTCTCGAACAAACCCAGACTTACTCCAACATTCCCAGATTGTCTCTCCTTCTCTCTCACACAATCCAGACTCACTCCCACATTCCCAGATTGTCTCTCCTTCTCTCTCGAACAATCCTAGACTCACTCCCACATTCCCAGATTGTCTCTCTTCTCTCGAACAAACCCAGACGTTCTCGCTCGCGTGAGATTCTGACATTCCCAGATTGTTTCATTCTTTTGCAAACCCCAGTCAGAGCTCAGGAGCTGTGTGAAAGTCGAGGTGGCCGTCCTGGGATCCCCATCCCTAATAATTAAGCCTTAATTTTCTGTGGGCGTAAAGCAACACTGAAACGAAACAACCCAGATTTTCCCACTCGCACTGTCTCGCTCGCTTGCACACCCGCAGATTCTCTCAGATCTCTCGGACAAAAACGTTGAACGGAGCGAGCCCATTACCCCCCCCCCTCCCCGTTTGCTGTACTCTCCTCCTCCCCCCTACACCCCCCCCTCCCTTCCCCCCACTCCCCACACAACGTCACAGGACAGCGCACCACGGAAAGGACGCCCAAGGCTTTGAGCGCTCTCCGCCTACCCGTTTCAGGACAGTGCCTTACTTGTGTACTGTTGACGTTCTCAAGACACCGACAATGGGTTTTGGACAAGGCCACTCGATGAAGGAGCGGGCTATTACCGAGCAAAGAGTGGACAAGTGCCGACAGACGGGCTGACCACAGGTAGGTGGCAAGTCCCTAAAAGCCGGGACTTTTTATGGCGTCCGTCAAACCGCCGGAATCGACACGAAGGGACTTCATCGACGAACAGGCGGAGATCTGCAAGTGAGGCTGTCCGTCGCGAGCCGGTTTGGCCAGAGACACTTATAGTTCGGTTTAAAGTCGATTTACGTCCACAGAGACCATAAGGACTATTAGGGACGGGGAGTCCAGGACGGCCACCTCACTTTCACACAGCTCCTGGGCTCTGCACAGAGAGAGGAGAGAGAGAGAGAGAGAGAGAGAGAGAGAGACAGACAGACAGAGAGAGAGACGAGAAGGAGAGACAGACGAACAGACAGAGGGAACAGACAGACAGACAGACAGACAGACAGACAGACGACAGACGACAGACAGACAGAGACGACAGACAGACAGAGGGAGAGAGAGGGGGAACAGACAGACAGACAGACAGACGAGAGGAGACAGACGAAGACAGACGAGAGACAGACAGACAGACAGACAGACAGACAGAAGACAGACAGAAGAGACAGAGAGACAGAGAGACAGACAGAGAGGAGAGAGACAGACAGACGACAGACAGACAGACAGACAGACAGAGAGGGAGAGAGAGAGGGAGAGAGACAGACAGACAGACAGACAGACAGACAGACAGAGACAGAGACAGACAGAGACAGAGAGACAGAGACAGACAGACAGACAGACAGAGAGAGAGAGAGAGAGAGAGACAGACAGACAGAC
>JABMCL010002585.1:450000-455000 GCA_018857735.1 Alviniconcha marisindica
AGAATGAAGCCTGCTGACACAACGGGTGAGGGAGATCTACGATCTGTGGAGAACTTCCAGCGTAAAGCGACATACGTCCACTTGGGACTGCCAGACTCATCAGAATCTGAGAGCAGAAACTGGCCTGCTGACACAGCGGTGAAGCAGAAGGTCTACGGCCCTGTGGAGAACTTCCAGTGTACAGCGACCTACGTCCCAGCCACTGGAGTTCCGGGAGGACCATAGCTGTGAGACTCACCAGAATCTGGGAACAGAAACCTGACTTGCTGACACTGCGGTGAGGTAGAAGGTCTACGGCCCTGTGGAGAACTTCCAGTGTAGAGCGACATACGTCCATCCATCTACCGGAGTTCCTGTGGGACTGCCAGACCCACCAGAATCTGAGAGCAGAAACCTGGTTTGCTGACACACTGGGTGAAGGTGAGGCAGACGATCTACGGCCCTGTGGAGTTCGAACCTCCAGCGTACAGCGGCATACGTCCCAGCCGCCGGAGTTCCTGTCTGAGCCAACGACAACGACGACGACAAAGACGATGACGAAGAAGAAACAACGACGAAGAAGAAGAAGAAGAAACAAGTTTTAAACACAGACTATACAAACACGCCGAGCCGAGTAATTCCGACCTCCCTTCTTGAAGGTCGGCCCACTCAGTTTCAGTCGCCCCCTTCTTTTCGCTTTCTGCAGATTTCTCGTGGAAAGCACACAGACCCCTGACAAGCACAAATAGGTCTACGAGTGTTCTTGACACAAAACTACCCGGCCAGCGTCAGCGTCGTTAACGCGGCTCCGTCGCTGTGTTCTGCCTGTCGCCTGCGTGCCATCTCTGCCATCTCTGCCACGTAACCCGCTTGCCAGTTAGTTACCGGTTAGTTACTAGTTGGTTAGTTCTTAGATTTTAGAGTCCCGCGAACTGCATAGGGTCACCTCATGACGAACCTCACGTTCAAATTTCCTTGACACCAGTTCAAAACACAAGTCACTAAAATCTGAAACAAGAATGACGGCTAGCGTTCTGAAACATGATCCAAACACACAAAAGGTTCAACAGAACACTATTTATTAGGACAAAATACAACCTGCAAATTTTCGGGGTAATCCCCTTTGTCAAGCTACAAAACGACACTTAAACAACAGTTAAACGGTAAAAAATAAAAAATAAAATAAATTGACCAATGAAACGGAGATCTAAGCCGCATATCTGTTTTTGGTCGAGCTATGTTGTTTTCATATCCGGCGCTTGGAAGTGTGTTTTGAACAAGGCACTAAATCACAAGTTAGTCTAATCCACTTTTATAACATTAAAAACCAACCGCCCATCTATCTGTTTATCGATGCACGATAACGCGTGCTTTGATACCTAACTGTATTCCGCAGACACTCACCATGGGAACCTGCTTAAGGTGTCTGTGACGATATGGTTGAACGTGTTTAACGCCGAAGAGGTACTGGCGGGGACCGAGATCCCAGGAGGTGGGGGAAGAGGGAGACTATACCTAACATTACACTGTCACCACCAGAATGGGAAGAGGGAGACTATACCTAACACTACACCGTCACCACCAGAATGGGAAGTGGAGACTATACCTAACAATACACTGTCACCACCAGAATGATTCTGCTTCCACTTCCATTGTCAAGGTGGAGGGTGAGACAGGATAGGCTGTACTGTCTTCTTTGGAAATCTTCCCTCTGTCGCTAAACAATTCAACGTCGGGTGAGTTTTTGCGCACGCAACCGTTTTCCTGCATGTACATAACTACATAACTAATAATTATGCAATATCCCTCCACCTTTTACGCATACAGCTGCAGGGTAATGTCGGAGTATAACGCAGCGTAGGCACAGAACACTAATAATAATAATAATAATAATAATAATGAAATATTTATAAAGTGAGAAACTTCTAACATACAAACAGAGCTTGGGGCACTGTGAAGAATTCAAATATAAACTACACCCGCGTTGAGAAATCCTAAGCGGAAAACTACAATATCAATGACTACAAGCAATTCAGATCACACACAACTAAACAGGCCAGGCCTACATTACACACACACACACACACACACACACACACACACACACACACACACACACACACACACACACACACACACACACACACACCACACACATCCCACACACACACACACACACAATCAACACATACACACACACACACACACACACACACACACACACACACACCACACACCCACACACACACACACACACACACACACACACACACACACACACACACACACACACACACCACACAAACCCACACACACACACCACACCACACACACCACACACACACACCAACACCACACACACTCACACACACACACACACCACACACTCACACACATACACACACACACCCACACACCCACACACACACACACACACACACACACACATACACACATCACACACACACACACACACACACACATACACACACACACACACACACACACACTCACACACACACACACACATACACACACACACACACACACACACACCACCACACACACACACACACACACACACACACACACACACACACACACACACACACACACACACACACACACACACACACACACACACACACACAACAGAACAAACAACAGACAAACAAACAGACACATTCTTTTTAGCAAGACTGCAGCAAAAAAAAGTTGACAACATTTTGATATAAAAAATATGTCAAACTACCGCATAATTGTTTTAGTTTTATGACACACACATAGTGTTTTATGGCTTCACAAAATCTTGTGTTGAAAATTGGGTTCTTTCGTTCATTAGACATATGCATGTCAAACGTCAAATTACCGATCTTGGAAATCTTTAAAGTATTGAAGGCACAACTTTTCAGGACTGTAGGCTACAGACACATTGTAGGTTACAGACACACAGCACCTTTAAGCATTGTAGGTTACAGGCACACAGCACCTTTAAGCATTGTAGGTTATAGACACACAGCACCTTTAAGCATGGTAGGTTACAGACACACAGCACCTTTAAGCATTGTAGGATATAGACACACAGCATCTTTAAGCATTGTAGGCTATAGACACACAGCACCTTTAAGCATTGTAGGTTACAGATGACACACAGCACCTTTAAGCATTGTAGGTTACAGGCGCACAGCACCTTTAAGCATTGTAGGCCACAGACACAAAACACGTTTTAATATTTCAGGCTACAGGCACACGTACAGCACCTTTAAGTATGCGCATTTTCAGGCCTGGGCGGTTCTTCCTCTCTTAGTGACAGCCTGCGAGATAACAGTCGGTGCTTATAGTCTCGTCAAGTTGACAATTTACGATTAAAAATAATAAAATCGTCCTTTCTTTTTTATGGCGCGTCATTAGTGTCAAAAGCACATAACTGTTCTCTCTCTCTCTCTCTCTCTCTCTCTCTCTCTCTCTCTCTCTCTCTCTCTCTCTCCCCCCCTCTCACTCACTCCACCACACACACACACACACACACACACACACACACACACACACACATACACACACACTTTCTCTCTCTCTCTCTCTCTCTCTCTCTCTCTCTCTCTCTCTCTCTCTCTCTCTCTCTCTCTCTCCCGCACACATACACACACACACACACACTGTCTGTCTGTCTGTCTGTCTGTCTGTCTGTCTGTCTGTCGTCTGTCTGTCTGTCTGTTTTGTTTTGTCTGTCTGTCTGTTTTCTCTCTCTCTCTCTCTCTCTCTCTCTCTCTCTCTCTCTCTCTCTCCTCTCTCTCTTTTCTCTCTCTCCCAACACACACACACACACCACACTCACACCCCACACACACACACACACACACACGCACTCTCTCTCTCTCTCTCTCTCTCTCTCTCTCTCTCTCTCTCTCTCACACACACACACACACACACACACACACACACACACACAACACACCCCTCCCCCAAAAAAAAAACCACCCTGTGGTCAGAAACGCACCCAGTGATGACATAAAAACCCCCCAGAAAGACGGACGGGTTTTTTCCACCGAGGGGCCCAAACCCGCCCCAATCGGCGGGGGGACATTTGTTGATACAGTCGCCCTGGGCTCGGGTCCCCCGGGCCCAACGATTGAAAAGCGTGTTGACTTTTTGCCCAAACTTGTCAACCGACGGGCACAGTCTAAAAAACCCTTTCCCTCGACCTCTGCCTGCAGGGGCCTATAAGGCCCCCCAGCGAGCGAGCGAGGGAGGGAGGGGGGGAGAGGAAACGGGGGGGAACCGAGCAGGCCGCCCTTAAAATTATGGGGGGGGGGCACTTTTTGAAGAGTTCAAAGCCTTTGGGGGGCCCGGGGGATTAACTGGGGCCTGCCTGATGTAACACACATGTTTGGGAACAAAGGTGTTGGAGGCGTTTTCCAAGAAACAAAAACCGTCAACCCCTTTTAAAAACGGGTCCTTTTCTAACCCCCGAAAATTTACATTCAAAAGGGGTCGGTGGGTAAAAAAAAAAAAAGAAAAAATTAATCAGTACAGGGGGGGGGGGGGGGGGGGGTTTAGACGATGGGAGGGGGAAAAAATGGCGGGTACGAAGAAAGCTATTTGACATACCTCTGGCATAAAGGGGAACCTTTCATAAATTCGAAAATCGAATTCCCGGCAGTACGAAAAAGAAAGAAAAGGCTTTTTTTCTGACATACCTCTGGCTTTAAAAAGGGAAAACCTTTCATAAATTCGAGAATCAATTTCCCCGGAAATCCCAAAACCAACAAGGCTATTTTCTGACATACCTCGGGCCCAAAAAAGGGGAAACTTTAATAAGCTCGAAGTTCGATTTCCCTGGTAGTAAGCGAAGTAAAAAACCATATTCTGACACTTTTGGTTTTAAAGAGGGAAACCCTTTTAAAAACCCCCAGGCTCGAGTTCATGGCGGTATGCATAGCAAGTAAAGCCATTCTCACATACTTCTGGCTTTAAAAAGGGGGAACCTTTAATAAGTTCGGGGTTGCGAGTTCATGGCAGTA
>JABMCL010002585.1:467500-477500 GCA_018857735.1 Alviniconcha marisindica
TGAAGAGAAAGGAGAGCCGAAGCGGAATCGAACCGAGGTCCTTCCGCTTACCAGCCTTACCAGCCTTACCGCTGGGCCACACCGGATCACAAGAGACTGAAGTTCAAGTCCAATGTCGCTTTACGTCCACAGAGACCACAGGGACAATTTTAAGGACGGGGAGCTCAGGACGGCCACCTCCACTTTCACACAGCCCCTGACCTCTGAGCTCTTACAGACTGAAGGAGTCTATTTCTAAACTTATAGTAAGTAAACATGGTGCTTAACGTCCACAGAAACCATAAGGCTTATTAGGGACGGGGAGAAGGGGGGGAAGGGGGTGTGGAGGTGGGGGGAGAGGGAGATTATATACCTATCGCTACACTGTCACCACCAGAATGACTCCTGCATTAAGATGGAGAGCGATGAGAGCCATTTTAATGTTTCAGTAGGAAGCGATGGACAAAGTCACAGGACGGTGTCCACAGACCACAACCTTTTTGAAGAGAAAGGAGAGCCGAAGCGGTGTCGAACCGGGGTCCTTCCGCTTACCAGCCTAACGCCTTACCGCTAGGCCAATCCGGCTCACGAGACGGAAGGAGTTTATTTCTAAACCTACAGTGTCCGGGTTTGTTAAATACGTGTGGTGGGATCTGGTGAAATTGCTTGAGGGTGTGCGGAGTTTGACACTGAGACCTAGCTTTCATTCAGAGTCTGTCGGTAGACCTTTCATCCAGAGTCTGTCGGTAGACCATTCATCCAGAGTCTGTCGGTAGACCTTTCATCCAGAGTCTGTCACTAGACCTTTCATCCAGAGTCTGTCGGTAGACCTTTCATTCAGTGTCTGTCGGTAGACCTTTCATTCAGAGTCTGTCAGTAGACCTTTCATCCATAGTCTGTCGGTAGACCTTTCATTCAGTGTCTGTCAGTAGACCTTTCATTCAGAGTCTGTCGGTAGACCTTTCATTCAGAGTCTGTCAGTAGACCTTTCATTCAGAGTCTGTCGGTAGACCTTTCATTCAGAGTCTGTCAGTAGACCGTTCATTCAGAGTCTGTCGGTAGACCTTTCATTCAGAGTCTGTCAGTAGACCTTTCATTCAGGTCTGTCAGTAGACCTTCATTCAGTGTCTGTCGGTAGACCTTCATTCAGTGTCTGTCGGTAGACCTTTCATTCAGAGTCTGTCAATAGACCTTTTATTCAGAGTGTGTCGGTAGACCTTTTGTTCAGGGTCTGTCGGTAGACCTTTTATTCAGAGTGTGTCAGTAGACCTTTCATTCAGTGTCTGTCGGTAGACCTTTCATTCAGTGTCTGTCAGTAGACCTTCGGTAGACCTTCATTCAACTGTCTGTCGGTAGACCTTTCATTCAGAGTCTGTCGGTAGACCTTTCATTCAGTGTCTGTCAGTAGACCTTTCATTCAGAATGTGTCGGTAGACCTTTCATCCAGTGTCTGTCGGTAGACCTTTCATTCAGAGTCTGTCGGTAGACCTTTCAGTGTCTGTCTGTAGACCTTTCATTCAGTGTCTGTCGGTAGACCTTTCATCCAGTGTCTGTCGGTAGACCTTTCATACAGAGTCTGTCGGTAGACCTTTCATCCAGAGTCTGTCAGTAGACCTTTCATTCAGTGTCTGTCGGTAGACCTTTCATTCAGAGTGTGTCAGTAGACCTTACATTCAGTGTATCGGTAGACCTTTCATTCAGAGTCTGTCAGTAGACCTTTCATTCAGAGTCTGTCGGTAGACCTTTCATTCAGAGTGTGTCAGTAGACCTTTCATTCAGAGTATGTCGGTAGACCTTTCATTCAGTGTCTGTCGGTAGACCTTTTATTCAGAGTGTGTCAGTAGACCTTTCATTCAGTGTCTGTCGGTAGACCTTTCATTCAGAGTCTGTCGGTAGACCTTTTATTCAGAGTGTGTCGGTAGACCTTTCATTCAGAGTGTGTCGGTAGACCTTTTATTCAGTGTCTGTCGGTAGACCTTTCATTCAGAGTCTGTCGGTAGACCTTTCATTCATTGTCAGTCGGTAGACCTTTCATTCAGAGTGTGTCAGTAGACCTTTCATTCATTGTCTGTCGGTAGACCTTTCATTCAGAGTGTGTCGGTAGACCTTTCATTCAGAGTGCCGGTAGCTCCGGGTGTTTGCTGGCCACCCTGACCCTGTAACCTGTGGCACGCAGACTCACACTTAGCTGTGGCGGAAGTTCGCTCTTCTGTGAATATGGCCAAGTATTTCTTTCGAGAGTAAACTGATACCATGTTACATCCGGTATCTGCCACACCCCCTTCTTCCATCTCTCTCTCTCTCTCTCTCTCTCTCTCTCTCTCTCTCTCTCTCTCTCTCTCTCTCTCTGTAAATAAAGTTTTTCATCTTCTCTTCTCTTCTCTCTCTCTCTCTCTCTCTCTCTCTCTCTCTCTCTCTCTCTCTCTCCTCGTAAAATAAAGTTATTCTCTCTCTCTCTCTCTCCTCTCTCTCTCTCTCTTCCTCTCTCTCTCTCTCTCTCTCTCTCTCTCTCTCTCTCTCGCTGTCCCACCTCCTTCTTCCTGTCTCTTTTTGATACGCTCATGGCGGTTGTCAGACTTAAAATATCAGAAGCTTCCCTCCCACCATGGACCTATATCTACATATCCATGGTCTCCACATTCCGCATAGTTCAGGAGCTGTGTGAGAGTCGAGGTGGCCGTCCTGGGCTGTCCGTCCTAACGAGCCTTCTGGTTTTTGTGGACGTAAAAAATTATTGCACCGTGCTTCGGCATTGGTCACAACTTGTCCCTAATATGTCAACTGACATCTGAGGACATTAAGCATCACTTCATCATCATCCACATTCCGTTTCTCTCTCGCTGTATTTGTTTGGGTCACCGGCCAATCTATGTACATTTTTTTTTTTTTTTTTTTTTACTACAGTTTGTTTTTTATATGCCTCATTTAATAAAAGGTGAAATAGTTGTTTTTTTAAAGAAAAGAAAAAAGCTCTCTCTCTCTCTCTCTCTCTCTCTCTCTCTCTCTCTCTCTCTCTCTCTCTCTCATGCGACCATTACGGTTGTCTGATTGTTAAAATATCAGGAGCAGCTATATCTCTCTGCTTGCATGCATATTTGTGAGCGTGCGAGCATTGTGTTTGTGTGTGCGTACTGCGTGACTCTGAGTGTGTGTGTGTGTGTGTGTGTGTGTGTGTGTGTGTGTGTGTGTGTGTGTGTGTGTGTGTGTGTGTGTGTGTGTGTGTGTGTGTGAGAGAGAGAGAACACACACACACACACACACACACACACACACACACACACACACACACACACACACACACACACACACACACAAGCACTGCGTACCACAGGCAAAGCACTGTTTGAATGGACACGCACCCAGTCAATGGATCGCTGGAATGGCTATCTTTTATCGTCATCCGAACTTGTGGTTGGGTAGATCGACCTTGGAGCGTGTCATTCTATCAAGCAGATCGCTTTCAAGCGGATGGCAGCACCTGGGTTGTGTGGTCACGGGTGGGTGATTTACACCTACGATCATCACGATCACGTTATGTATCACTTCCGTATTGCGGCGTGTGGGTGGGTTTGAATTGGTCTCTGTGTGTGTGTGGGGGGTGTGTGTGGGGGGGGGGTTAACCAACCAAGAGTCTTCAGTTCAAATGCCTATAGACTGTTAAATCATCTCGCGTTCAGCTTGAATCGACAAACACGTGCGCTCTGCCTGTCTGTCTGTCCTCTCTCTCTCTCTCTCTCTCTCTCTCTCTCTCTCTCTCTTCTCCTCTCCCCTCTCTCTCTTCTCTCTCTCTCTCTCTCACACACACACACACACACACATCCACTCTCTCTCTCTCTCTCTCTCTCTCTCTCTCTCTCTCTCTCTCTCTCTCTCTCTCTCTCTCTCATCTACACACACACACACACACACACACACACACACACACACACACACACACACACACACACACACACACACACAAGGACTGATACACAACACGACAAACGTTTATCTCACCTGTGGGATCAGCAGCTATGAACTCGTCCAAACACCATCACAGCTCACAGTCAAACACCTCCTGTGCAAACAAAACCGTTTCACTTTATCTCAGCTAAAGGATCTAGTTACTATGGACCCGTGAAGGTGGAAACACTGTCGACACTGTGAGATTTCCTCTTGTCTCCGAAAAGTCCCTCGGCCGACCTTCCGACTGATTTAAATCAATGTATCCACTGCAGGGTTCGCGTATTCGCGTTGCCGGCCTGGTAAGTTAAAGTCTCACTCACCTTCTCGCTCTCTCGGAGAGAGTACGATAGAGACTCGTGGACATAGTTTCGTTGTCGGCTTTTCTCTTGTTTCGTAACTCCGTCAGTAGGCAAATAAATGCACGACTACCTAATTCGCAAACAAAGGGAGGTAATTAGCGCTCGAGTGACGTCACGTGAACACAAACAACCAAGACCCGGCTGAATCGTCCACGGTAACTCTTACGAGTAAAATAGATTACGAGGTGTATAAACACCACCGAAGCAACAGAGTTCAAACATGGTTCAGGAGCTGTGTGAGAGTCGAGGTGGACGTCCTGAGCTGTCCGTCCTAACGAGCCTTCTGGTTTCCGTGGACGTAAAGAATTATTGCACCGTGCTTCGGCATTGGTCACAACTTGTCCCTAATATGTCAACTGACATCTGAGGACATTAAGCATCACTTCATCATCCTGGGCTCCCATAGTTCAGGAGCTGTGTGAGTTGAGGTGGACGTCCTGGGCCGTCCGTCCTAACGAGCCTTCTGGTTTCCGCGGACGTAAAGAATTATTGCACCGTGCTTCGGCATTGGTCACAACTTCCCTAATATGTCAACTGACATCTGAGGACATAAACATCACTTCATCATCATCATCACCTGGGTTCCCCGTCCCTAATAGACCTTGTGGTCTCTGTGGACGTAAAGCAACATTGAATTTTAACCGTAGGTACATCCTAATGCAGGGTGTATTTACTCGCAAGCCAGGGAGGGTTACCGTGGGCGATGCGGGTCTTTGTTGTTGTAATTGTGTACTGGTCTTTGAGCCTCAGTTAACCCCCTTTGTTCGTGGATTGTGCTACACAAGCATTCCTGGCGTCATTTCGTTTCGGATTACACCCAGTCGCGGTGGTCGATTCGGGTCTTTGTTCTTGTAAAATAAACATGTTGCTTAACGTTCACAGAAACCATAAGGCTTATTAGGGACGGGGAGAGGGGGGTGGCGGGGGAGCTGTGTTCGTGTCAGTGACTTCCTTTGAGTCCCAATCACCGGTGGATTCTCTACTATGCAAGCGCTGTGGGCGTCATTTTGTCTCTGATTACATCTAACCCATTGCAACGTTTGCCGATTTTACGTTGGCAATCTGCTGTAGCCGCCACAATAGCCGTGTCTACTTTTCTCAGTCAAAGGACCACGGACTCATAGAAACGATTTCACCGTTAGATTTCCTCTTGTTTCGTAACTCTGCCGGCCGACGTTTGAACTATTCAATCCACTGCAAGGTTTTTAGCTTCGTTGTGAACCGGTTTGGCCTAGCGGTTAGGCTTTAGGACGCATGTTAGCTGAAGGACTTCGGTTCGATTCCGCTTCGGCTGTCCTCTCTCTTCAAACCTTGTGGTTTAACGGGCACTGTCTTTGGACGTGGCTTTGCCCCTTCACGATTAAGGAAACATTAAAATGGTTGACTGACTTTGTTGCTTAACGTCCACGGAGGCGAGTTTCTTAATGCAGGAGTCATTCTAGTGGAGACAGTGTAGCGTTAGATATATCCCCTCCCCCACCCCCCCCGCCCCCCACCCCCAACCTCCTGGGATCTCGGCCCCCGCCAGTACCTCTTCGGAAACAAATCAGCGTTAAACATGTTTAACCAAGCAGGCTCGCTCTGGCGGCCTGGTAACTGTGGTCGTATCTGCCTTTCTCACTCAAAGCACTTTAGACTCATGAGAACAACTTTGTTGTCAGGGTCCTTCTTGTCTCCTAACCTTTCTAACTCTAAACACGAGGGACTCAGACTGTCAGATTGTTATACTTCCTCTTGTCTCGTAACCTTTCTCACTCTAAACACGATGGACTCAGACTGTTATATTTCCTCTTGTCTCGTAACCTTTCTCACTCTAAACACGAGGGACTCAGATTGTTATATTTCCTCTTGTCTCGTAACCTTTCTCACTCTAAACACGATGGACTCAGATTGTCAGATTGTTATATTTCCTCTTCTCTTCTAACCTTTCTAACTCTAAATACGAGGGACTCAGATTGTCAGATTGTTATATTTCCTCTTGTCTCTAACCTTTCTACTCTAAACACGAGGACTCAGATTGTCAGATTGTTATATTTCCTCTTGTCTCTAACCTTTCTCCTCTAAACACGAGGGACTCAGATTGTCAGATTGTTATATTTCCTCTTGTCTCGTAACCTTTCTCACTCTAAACACGAGAGACTCAGATTGTCAGATTGTTATATTTCCTCTTGTCTTCTAACCTTTCTCACTCTAAACACGATGGACTCAGATTGTCAATTGTTATATTTCCTCTTGTCTTCTAACCTTTCTCACTCTAAACACGATGGACTCAGATTGTCAGATCTGTTATATTTCCTCTTGTCTCGTAACCTTTCTCACTCTAAACACGATGGACTCAGACTTGTTAATTCTCACTCTGCTGCGTAAACCTTTACTCACTACATCAAACGACGATGACTCAGATGTTTTCCTCTTGTCTCGTAACCTTTCTCACTCTAAACACGATGGACTCAGATTGTTATATTTCCTCTTGTCTCGTAACCTTTCTCACTCTAAAACGATGGACTCAGATTGTTATATTTCCTCTTGTCTCGTAACCTTTCTCATCTAAAACGAGACTCAGATTGTTATATTTCCTCTTGTCTCGTAACCTTTCTCACTCTAAACACGAGGGACTCAGATTGTCAAATTGTTATATTTCCTCTTGTATCCTAACCTTTCTCACTCTAAACACATTGGTCTCAGATTGTCAGATTGTTATATTTCCTCTTGTATCCTAACCTTTCTCACTCTAAACACGAGGGACTCAGATTGTCAAATTCCCTCTTGACTCTAACCCACTGAATCAACAAACAAGGGAGTTTATCAGCGCTCAGAAAGACGTCACTGCAACACAACAAGAAATACCGGAGTCGCCTGCTGTAACTCTCACCTGGCATGCGAGTAAATACAAGGAACATTAAACTCCACGAGAGGTACATCCTCAAATCGAATCCACGGCACGGTTTGTTGGCTTCGCGTTATTTCAACGATGCTTTACGTCCACAGAAATCGTATGGTTTATTAGTGATAGGGAAAGGGGCGGGTGGAGGGGGGTATGGAAGGGAGGGGGGGGGGGGGTCTGGAATGAGATATTCAGTGTTGCTTTATGTCCAGTAAGTAAGTAAGTAAGTAAACATGGTGCTTAACGTCCACAAATGCCGTACGGCTTATTAGGGACGGGGATAAGGGGGGGGAGGGGGGGGTATGGAGGTGGGGGAGAGGGAGATTATATACCTATCGCTACACTGTCACCACCAGAATGATTCCTGCATAAGATGGGCAGCGATGAGAGCCATTTTAATGTTTCAGTAGGAAGTGACGAACAAAGTCACAAGACAGCGTCCACAAACCACAACCTTTTTGAAGAGAAAGGAGAGCCGAAGCGGTATCGAACCGAGGTCCTTCCGCTTACCAGCCTAACGCCTTACCGCTGGGCCACACCGGCTCACATTTTATGTCCACAGAAACCGTAGGCTTATTAGGGACGGGTGGAAGGAGAGCCCAGGTCCACCTCCTTGTTCACACGGGGCTGCTGTCGCGTTGGCTACCTGGTAATTACAGTCTCACGAGGTAATTATAGTCTCATTCGCTTGTCCCACTCACTTAAAGCACGAACCAGCAAACAAGGGAGTTAAACAGCGCTCGAAGGACGTCACACGGACGCAACCGCCAAGATTCACACGCCGCATTTACTCGCATGCCAGGCATCTGAGGTGAGTTACCGCAGATGACTCGGGTCTTTGTTCTTCTTCAAATGTCGCTTTACGCCCGCAGAGCTCGTGCGGAATAACAGGGACGGGGAGACCAGGACGGCCACCTCCACCCTCACACAGCTCCTGGGCTCGGAAGTTATAGCATACTTCTTCTTCTATGTTGCTTTACGTCCACAGAAACCGCCATAGCTCAGGAGCTGTGTGAGAGTCGAGGTGGCCGTCCTGGGCTGTCCGTCCTAACGAGCCTTCTGGTTTCCCTGGACGTAAAGCTTTATTGAACCGTGCTTCGGCATTGGTCTCAGCTTGTCCCTAATATGTCAGCCGACATACGAGGACATTAAGCATCACTTCATCATCATCTTCATCATCATCATCATCATCATCATCATCATCATCATCATCAGAAACCGTATTAAGGCTTATTAGGGACGGGGAGCCCAGGACGTCCACCTCGACTCTCACACAGCTCCTGAGTTCTGAAGATCAGGTGTTTGCTGTAACAGTTCACTCAGACCACGGCTGACTCGCACACCGGTACAGACGGAGCAAGTCAGTGTCGGCTCCCATCGCCGCCTCCCGGTTTACGGTCGTAATTCTCCAATCCACTGCGAGGTCGACCCGGTACGTCGACAATCATGCGAGGATCGTGATCCCGGTTTACGGTCTTAATTCTCCAATCCACTGCGAGGATCGTGACCCTCGGTTTACGGTCTTAATTCTCCAATCCACTGCGAGGATCGTGATCCCGGTTTACGGTCTTAATTCTCCAATCCACTGCGAGGATCGTGATCTCGGTTTACGGTCTTAATTATCCAATCCACTGCGAGGATCGTGATCCCGGTTTACGGTCTTAATTATCCAATCCACTGCGAGGATCGTGATCCCGGTTTACGGTCTTAATTATCCAATCCACTGCGAGGATCGTGATCTCGGTTTACGGTCTTAATTATCCAATCCACTGCGAGGATCGTGATCCCGGTTTACGGTCTTAATTATCCAATCCACTGCGAGGATCGTGATCCCGGTTTACGGTCGTAATTATCCAATCCACTGCGAGGATCGTGATCCCGGTTTACGGTCGTAATTATCCAATCCACTGCGAGGATCGTGGTCCCGGTTTACGGTCGTAATTATCCAATCCACTGCGAGGATCGTGATCCCGGTTTACGGTCGTAATTATCCAATCCACTGCGAGGATCGGGGATCCCGGTTTACGGTCGTAATTATCCAATCCACTGCGAGGATCGTGATCCCGGTTTACGGTCGTAATTATCCAATCCACTGCGAGGATCGTGATCTCGGTTTACGGTCTTAATTATCCAATCCACTGCGAGGATCGTGATCCCGGTTTACGGTCTTAATTATCCAATCCACTGCGAGGATCGTGATCCCGGTTTACGGTCTTAATTATCCAATCCACTGCGAGGATCGTGGTCCCGGTTTACGGTCTTAATTATCCAATCCACTGCGAGGATCGTGGCCCTCGGTTTACGGTCTTAATTATCCAATCCACTGCGAGGATCGTGGTCCTCGGTTTACGGTCTTAATTATCCAATCCACTGCGAGGATCGTGGCCCTCGGTTTACGGTCTTAATTATCCAATCCACTGCGAGGATTGTGACCCTCGGTTTACGGTCTTAATTATCCAATCCACTGCGAGGATCGTGATCCCGGTTTGGAGTAATAACAATAACCCACATCCGGCTTCCCGCCGGTACTCTTCGGAGACAACTCGACGTTAAAGACATTTTAACCAAATCTTCCTCACTCAAAGCACGGTGGAGAAACAATATGTTGCTGTCGTATTTCCTGACGTCCCGTGGCTCAGTTGTCCGATACATCTGAGTCACCATCTAGTGGGGTCGTAAAATAAATAAATTCGCATCCATCTTTCTTACTCCAAGCACGGTAGAGAAACAGTATTTTTACGGTCTTAATTATCCAATCCACTGCGAGGATCGTGATCCGGTTT
Source organism: Alviniconcha marisindica (assembly GCA_018857735.1). Lineage (NCBI taxonomy): Eukaryota > Metazoa > Mollusca > Gastropoda > Provannidae > Alviniconcha > Alviniconcha marisindica. The sequence continues at coordinate 477,451 of JABMCL010002585.1, forward strand.
ACGGTCTTAATTATCCAATCCACTGCGAGGATCGTGATCCCGGTTTACGG
>JABMCL010002585.1:482500-486285 GCA_018857735.1 Alviniconcha marisindica
GTAGGTATTATGCACTGATTTATGGCTAGGTATTATGCACTGATTGAAAAAGATGATAGATAGTTAGGTATTATGCACTGATTGAAAAAGACGATAGATTTTATTGGACAGATTTAGGTTAGGTATTATGCACTGATTGAAAAAGACGATAGATTTTATTGGACAGATTTAGGTTAGGTATTATGCACTGATTGAAAAAGACGATAGATTTTATTGGACAGATTTAGCAAGGCACTAGTCAGTGATCAGAACAGACGACAAATTTTACCGGACAGATTAACTAGGTATTCACTGACCAGAAAAAGAAAAAAAAGGAAAAAAACACGACTGACTTTACTGGACGGATTAGCCTGGGCAGATGATAAATTCTCATAGACGAACTGAATTCTCTCTGTCTCTCTCTCTCTCTCTCTCTCTTCTCTCTCTCCTCTCTTCTCTGCTCGTCTCTCTGTTCTGCTCTCTCTCTCTCTCTCTCTCTCTCTCTCTCTCTCTCTCTCTCTCTCTCTCTCTCTCTTCTCTCTTCTCTCTCTTCTCTCTTCTTCTCATCACACACCACACACACACACAACACACACACACACACACAACACACATACACACACCCTCTCTCTCTCCCCTCTCTCTCTCTCTCTCTCTCTCTCTCCTCCACCACACACACACTCTGTCTCTGTCTCTCTGTCTCTGTCTCTGCCTCTCTCTGTCTCTGTCTCTCTCTGTCTCTCTCCCTGTCTCTGTTTCTCTCTGTCTCTCTGTCTCTGCCTCTCTCTCGGCCCCCCACCCCTCGCTCTGTCTGTCTGTCTGTCTGTCTGTCTGTCTGTCTGTCTGTCTGTCTGTCTGTCTGTCTGTCTGTCTGTCTGTCTCTCTCTCTCTCTCTCTCTCTCTCTCTCTCTCTCTCTCTCTCTCTCTCTCTCTCTCTCTCTCTCTCTCTCCCTCTGCCCCCCCCCCCCCTCTCTCTCTCTTCCCGCCAGTTTTTTTTGTCACGATCATTCGGCAGCTTGTACAGAAATCACTTGCCCCCCGCCCCCCACCCCCCAACGTTCCCTCCCCCCCCACCCCACCCAACGCCCCGAAGCCGCTGGCGATATCATTTCAGCCTCCGCCTAACAAGAAAGCAATTAAAGGCAACCCGTCATTATCATTCCTCTCCTACCTGAACGCACATTACCTGTACGCACACCACCTGTACGCACATTACACTCTCTACCTGTAGCGAGAAATAACGAGAAGTATGCCACCTGGCGTGTACCTGCAGTCCCTGGCTTTCAGCACGAAGCTATACAATAATTACAATGCGTCGGAAGAAAAACAATAGTTCTAAAAAATAAAAAATAAAAAATCAACCTTTTGTGGCCGCTGCTGATCGTTGAGCGATAATATGACATACCAGGCGCTGTCATGAAAATGCATGCCGTCACACAACGGAGTGTAGTCGTGGGCAGGATGGCAGTTAACGTGTGTTGTCTGGTTTACTCTGTTTCACTCAGGGTTTTTTTCTTCTTCATTTTTATGTGTGCGAGGAGGGTCTTTTCTCTTCGTCAGAGACAGGAGTGGAGGGAAGGGTGGGGGACTGGTGTGTGTGTGTGTGTGTGTGTGTGTTTGGTGTGTGTGTGTTGTGTGTGTGTGTGTGTGTGTGTGTGTGTGTGTGTGTGGTGGTGTGTGTGGGTGTGTGTTTGTGTGTGTGTGGTGTGTGTGTGTGTGTGTGTGGTGTGTGTGTGGTGTGTGTGGGGTGTGTGTGTGGGGGGTGTGTTTTGGTGGTTTTGGGTGTGTGTGTTGTGTGTGTGTGTGTGTGTGTGTGTGTGGTGTGTGTTTGTGTGTGTGTGTGCTGCGTGCGTGCGTGCGTCGTGTGTGTGTTGGTTGTGTTGTGGGGTGCGTGCGTGCGTGCGTGCGTGCGGGGTGAGTGGTGGGGTGGTGTGTGTGTGGTTGTGTTTTGGGGGTGTGTGTGTGTGTGTGTGCGTGTGTGTGGGGGGGTTGTTTTGTGTGTGGGGGTTTGTGTGTTGTGTGTTTTTGTGTGTGTGTGTGTGTGTGTGTTGTGTGTGTGTGTGTGTGTGTGTGTGTTGTGTGTGGGGGTGTGTGGGGTGTGTGTGAGGGGTGTTTTTGTGTGGGTGTGTGTGTGGGGGTTGTGTGTTGTGTGGGTGGGGTGTGCGTGCGTCGTCCCGGCGGCGTGCGTGCGTGTGTGTGTGTGGGGAGTGAGTTTTGGGTTGTGTGAGGTGTGTGTGTGTGTTTGTGTGTGTGTTGTGGGGTTGGGGGGGGGGGGGTTCCGTGTGCGGCGTGTGCGTGGGGTTTGTGTATGGCGTGTGTGTGTGTGTGTGTGTGTGTGTGTGTGTGTGTTTGTTGTGGTGTGTGTTTTGTGTGTGTGTGTGTGTGTTGTGGTGGTGGTGGGTTTTGGTTGGGGTGTGTGTGTGTGTGTGTGGTGTGTGTGTGTGTGTGTGTGCGTGTTTTTGTGTGGTGTGGGTGTTTTGTGTGTGGGGGGGGGTGTGTGTGTGCGCGTGTGTGTTGCGTGGTGTTGCGTGCGTGTGTGGGGTGCGGGGTGTGTGCGTGCTGCGTGCTGCTGCGTGCGTCCCTGCTGCGTGCGTGCGTGTGTGTGTGTGTGTGTGTGGGGTTTTTGTGGGGGTGTTGTGGGGTGTGGGTGTGTGTGTGTGGTGTTTTCTATCTGTACTTTTTAAACATGCTGTGTGTGTGTGGGGGGTGGTGTTTGTGTGTGTGGGGCGCCGGGTGTGTGTGTGTGTGTGTGTGTGTGTGTGTGTGTGTGTGTGTGGTGTTGTGTGTGTGTGTGTGTGTGTGTGTGTGTGGGGGCGCTTGTGTGGTGTGTGTGCGTGCGTGCTACTCTTTCTGCTTTTAAATGTTACGTGGGTGTGGGCCTCAAAATCCCCAATTTTGATTTCGCCAGCAGGTAGGCTAGCCAGCAAAATTTATGCTTCAGCGAAACGAGCGTAGGCAATGAGGGGCCCCCAAAATTTATTCCTCGTTTTTCCCTCCTAGCCCCCCTTTGGGATGGGAAATGGGGGGGGGGAGAAACCCGTATATAAAAGCAACTGTAAAAAAAAAATTCCACGGGCCAAACCGTGCGCGAGGGGGTTAAAAAAAAAAAGGGGGGGGGGGGGGGGGGGGGGGGGGGGGGTATTCCCCCCAAGGGGACAAGGTTTTTTCAAAAAATATTTTTTAAATTTTTAATTATTATTTTAAAAATTTTTTAATTTCGGGTTCCCCCTTTTTCCCCCCCGGTTTTTTTTTTTTTTTTTTTTTTTTTTTTTTTATTTTTTTTTTTTTTTTTTTCTTTTTTTTTTTTTTTTTTTTATTTTTTTTTTTTTTTTTTTTTTTTTTTTTTTTTTTTTTTTTTTTTTTTTTTTTTTTTTTTTTTTTTTTTTTTTTTTTTTTTTTCAAAATTTTTTTTTCCCCTTTTCTTTTCCCCTTTTTTTTTTTTTTTTTTTTTTTTTTTTTCTCTCCTTTTTCTTTCCCCCTTTTTCCCCCTTTCCCCTTTTTCCCCTCTCCTTCTTCCCTTTTTCTTTTTTTTTTCCCTTTGAAAAATTTTTTTTCCCCCCCCCCCCTTCCCCTTCTCCTCCCTTTTCCCCCCCCTTTTTTTTCCCCTTCCCCCTTTCCTCCTCCCCCCTTCTTTTTTAAAGTTTTGTGATTTTTTTCCCCCCAAATTATAAAATTAAAAATTCCCCACCCCCCCCTTTGGGGTACTTTAAGTAGCAATTTCCTCCCCCTTTCCCCCCCTAAAACCCCCCCCCCCCATTTTTCCCCCCCCCTAATAAATTTTTTTCATTAACACATGTTTATCCTTT
>JABMCL010003236.1:0-2500 GCA_018857735.1 Alviniconcha marisindica
TACCAAGATAGAGCAGTCCGTCTTGAGGCCCCCAAAACCCCTTTAATCAAAACGCTCCCCCCCCATTTCGTTTTCACCGACCCGGGGAACGCCCACACAGACCACAGAGTGTCGTCAGAAAAAAATGCGCGTCAAAATTTATCCGTACGTACCCCCTTGCCGCTTTGATTTTCCCACTCAAAGCAAAGACGCTTATACACTCTCTTCATGCGATCAGCCTAAGTTAGCAAAGACTTTTTAAAAACCAAAGCTTTGAAACCCCCCACATCCACACCCCAACACACACTGAACGCACGCCCCCAACACCCCACACACACACACACGCACAAAAACACAAAAACCCACGCACGCCCCCCCCTCTCCCCCCACCACACCCCCACACACACACACAAAAACCCCACACACAAAAACCCCACAACAAAACCCGCACCACACACCACCACACACACACACACAAAAACACACACACACACACACACACACACACACACACACACCCCACACACAAAAACGGGCACCTTCTTCTCCCCTCTCCTCTCTCTCTCTCTCTCTCTCTCTCTCTCTCTCCTCTCTCTTCTCTCTTCTCTTTTCTTCTCCCTGTTTTTTGGCTTAAGGCCCCCTTGTCTGAAAGGTGGTAATGATAGCACATGGGTTTGGGTGATTTTGTTGTGAATCCTCTTTAAATATACACCCCCACCCCAGTTTTTAAAAGCATCAGGATACTGAAAGAATTTCCCCCTGGGGGGAAAGTGTACGAGAGGGTGATCAAGCGCCGACTGGAGTACTTCTGTGAAACGAAGAAAGTGTTTCCTGCGTGCCAGGCCGGCTTCCGACGGGGGCGGGGTGTCACCGACCACCTGGTGAAGTTGGGGGAGCACGTCGGGAGAGCGATGGGGAGGAGAAAGGTTCTCCTGTCGTGCTTCTTTGACATCTCCCGCGCCTACGACCAGGTGTGGCACGCACGGCTGCTACAGAAGCTTCAGAAGATAGGCCTCTCAGGCAAGATCTTTAACTATATTAAAACGTTTTTAACGGGTCGTTCGTTGCAGGTCAGATGGAAGGGGGCCATGTCCGCTCCCAAGCAGATAGATATGGGAGTGCCGCAGGGATCTGTCATCGCACCACTACTGTTTAATATCATGGTCCATGATGTGGAAAGCTGTGTGCAGGGGAAGGTAGTGCTAACCATGTACGCCGACGACCTGGCTATATGGCTGGACACCCACATCAGAAGGCCCCACAAAGAGAACAACAGAAACATGGCAATCAGCATGAAAACCTTTCAGGAAGCTGTGGACGGGGTGATCCGATTCATGCAAGTGAACGGTTTCACCCTATCTACCCAGAAAACAGTCTTTCTGCCCTTCCATATCTGCTCACGACGTATCGATGACATATCGATAAAAGTGAACGATGAACATGTTTTTCCGGCCGACCAAGTAAAGTACTTAGGGGTCGTTTTTCAGCGCATGGGGCGTACCAACCGCCACGTGGATCACAACGCCCGCAACGCCTCCCGCGCCTTGAATGTAATCAAGGTGCTCAGCACACAACCCTGGGCGAACCCACCTAAGCTGCTTGTGTCGCTGGTGAGGAGCTTGGTACGCTCACGGCTAGTCTACGGCCTGGAGGCCATGCCCAGCATCACCGAGACAGGCTTGAAGCGTCTGACCGCTATCGAGGTCCGGGCTCTGCGACTGGCTCTCGGGCTACCGCAGTCCGTGCCTCACAGTCTGGTGTACCGGGATGCCGGGCTACTACCACTGAGAGACCAGATCCAACTCATGACTGCGAAGTATATATTCCGCAGTCAAACTGTTAACAATTCCACTGTCGAAGAGGTGAGTGCGTCCTTCCGAGGCCCCACCCGGGTCTCCCACTGCTCCTCCATCTGCGACCTGGTCGCCGACTTGGTCGAGGGAGCGGGATTGGACGATGCCTCGGCGGCAGACAGACCCCTTCATCCCTACCCCCCCTGGCTGATGGAAAGGGCGGAGGTGGAGGTGGAGGTGGCGGGACTGACGAGGGACCAGAGCCCCCCTTTCCAAGCCTGCATAACGAATGAGTTACTAGAAAATAAATATTCACAGTTTCTTCAGATTTTTACAGACGGCTCAGTGCTCGAGGACGGCTCCGCTGGAGCCGCCTTTGCCATTCCTGAGTTCCACAGCCTAAGGAAGTCCTTCTCCCTTTCCACCTGTATCCAAACTTCACTGCTGAGCTGACAGCCATTCTGATGGCGCTCCAGCACATCAGTGAAGTACGTACACCACCATGTGCAATAGTAATCTGTAGTGATTCCAGGTCTGCGCTCTCCTCCATCCGTTCCGATTCCACCAGCGCTCGAGAGGATCTCGTGCTGGAAATCGGGACGGTAGTGCACCAACTGATCACCCGCGGAACGGAGGTCCGTTTCCAGTGGGTGCCAGCACATGTCTGCCTCTCGGGCAACGAGATGGCGGACAGGGCAGCCAAGAGAGGAGCCAGGCGACTGGAATCC
>JABMCL010003236.1:7500-10000 GCA_018857735.1 Alviniconcha marisindica
GGTTCCCGGGTTACTAACAGTTACAGTACAGTAATGAAATTGCATGGATCTGATAACCGGGGCGGGATTATTGTAAAAACGTACAAAGAGCACTTGCTCACACAGTCAACAGACTTCCGCCTTACGGCAGTTCCGCCTCAGAGCACTCTAAAATTTCCTCTCATGGGAATGGACTATAGCCGTTTGTAGTTTCACCGGGGTTGCGTCGATTTTTGCTCGGCTGAAACTGAATATGGATCGCGATGACACGGTGTGTCCGGAGCGAGGCTACGCGCGTTGCACAAGCTAAGCTATCAGATCATCAGTGTTGACTCTTTCGATAAGCTGTGCCATCACTCACACACACACACACACACACACACACACACACACACACACACACACACACCCACACCACACACACACACACACACCACACACACCACACACACACACACACCACACACACACACACACCACACCACAACACACACACACACACACACACTGCCACACACACACACACACACACACACACACACACACACACACACACACACCCACACACACACACACACCCCACACACACACACACACACACACACACACACACACACACACACACACACACACAAGCATTCTGTCTATGCAAAGCTCAGAAACAAAGTCTGCCTAACTGGCAATCAGCGGGACCGCTGAAGCTACCGAATCCACTTGAATTATTACAGTGTTATAATATAGCTATTAGAGCATATGAAGAATGACTGGTGTTGAGGTGAATTCAGCAGCAGGACTGCCAAACCGCACGGTGGACAGCAGCGAAGTCCACAAGTTGCCCAACATGCGCTGGAGCATCCTCCGCGCCGGCTCCGCTTATCGCGTCAGCATCCGCCCGCTTTGCAACATTAGCTTAGACGCGCACGGCGCGACGCAGACGGGCGCGAAAAAAGTGGACAACCCGTGGTACGATAGCGCGCTGCTGGTTAACACCAAGGCAACGCCGCGCCCAGTTTGAAATCGATGAACGGGCGGCTACTGGTTTTGGAGCACGTGTGCGTCAGTTTCACTTTGTTTTGTATGACTCTCACTAAGTATGTGTAGTGATGTATTATTATTTCTATTGCTTTTGCGTGTGAGTATTTATGCATTCCATACTTTAATTTAATGACAAAGCTCTTTGAGTCGCTCAGCTCGCACCCATTATTTATTTGCTGCAGGCTGTAGTCTTTTGACTGTTGTGGTTTGGTGGTGTGTTTACCATTGGGGTTTGTCGGTAGTCCGCCGTTTCTATTAATTTTGTCAGGTCAAGCTAAGTACTTCTTTATTCCATTTAAAGGACCAAGCAAAACAAAACAAAAAACAAAAACGAAAAAAACAAACGAAAAAAAAACAAGAACATATTAAATAAACAATTAAACAAATTAAAAGAAGAAAAAAGAAAGAAAATGACCATGTATAAATGATTCAAAATTTAAGAGCGCGCAACAACAGACAGACAATACTAATATCATAAACATTATTAGACAGAATGATATTAGTTACAGAAATACGCTGTAAAATAAACAGTAGTTCACACATTCAAATATGATTAATAGGCTATATACTCGGCACAAGTATAATCACTACAATCTCCTGTCCGCCTTCGCACCTACACCATACACCATATTACCGTCTCCCACACATCCACACGCACACATCTCTCTCTCTCTCTCTCTCTCTCTCTCTCTCTCTCTCTCTCTCTCTCTCTCTCTCTCTCTCTCTCTCTCTCTCTCTCTCTCTCTCTCTCTCTCTCTCTCTCATAGACACGCACGCACGCACACAAATAACGGACCAAGCCGGGTAGCCTCATAAATTATTCCTAAACCAGGATGAAAATCGGCATGAAATTAGTGAAAGCTGTTACAGAGAGAGAGAGACAGACACAGACACAGACAGACAGACAGACAGACAGAGACAAAGAACGAGAGAGAGAGAGATAGTTAGCCTAAACGATTGTACATAATTATAGTCAAATGTAAGGTAAGAGATCAGAAATGAAAGGTCTCAACACAGCAACACCCTCACCCTCACATGCACACCGCGACACTAGCGACACGTCCTGCCGGCAACCGACAGCCTATAATCACTGAATACCGCAGTTACTCCCCCCGCCTCCCTCACGCACACACATTCTCTCGTTCTAACAACAGTGGTATATACTGTAGTAATTAAGTGCACAGCCGGTACACTTGAATAAGCTGGGGGGGGGGGGGGGGGGGGAATAAACGTAAAAAAACAAAAACTTCATGGTTACGCGGCCCTCAGCGGCACATTAAAAAGGAGGTCGCCCAAAAATAGGAACATAGGAACATGCCCTAGGTTCCTACACCAGGGCATGTTCTTTTTGGGCCACAGGTCCGTAATGCAGTCGTCGCGGCTTTCGCTTTCCGGTACAAAATCAACAGAAATACGGAAGGGAAACCGTCCTCTCGTGCGGGGTTAGTTAGTTACTTGGCTGGTGCTTTGAGCCCAGTCAGCCACA
>JABMCL010003236.1:12500-22500 GCA_018857735.1 Alviniconcha marisindica
ACACACACAACACACACACAGTTTATCGGTCTCATGGCTGAGTCAGTATCACTGTCTGTCTGTCCCGGCGGCCACCTGTCCACAAAAGGATAGGTGAAGAGATCCCCGGCGTTTCAAAGGTTCAAATCTGAACCAGCACGCATTGCTCGCCAGTAAGCGGTTTCAGTCGATACGACAGCAGTACCTCGGTTACCTCCCTTCGACCAAAGCGCCCAGCCACGGGTTTTTCAGCTGTGCCAAAGGTGCAGACACTACAGCTAGTGTTGTGTCTCTGAAAGCTGCAACGTTTTCCGTGAAATGCAATAATCTTTTTTCGTGAGAAGAAACAGTCCCTTCGTCTCGCGCTATTTAATCAGAAACGGTTGAGAGTTACCAGGTTATAAATATCCAAAGAGACGGTCGGATATTCCTGACTGTGCAAACAGTCATATCAAGCGAACAGCGCCAAAATATTTCCAACAAAAAGTGAGTTTTATCACGTTTCTTGATCTTGATGCGCATTAATATAAGTGCGATACGCTGACAGGACCCAATCTTGGGTATAGCGTCAGCGGACAAGGGGGCAGCGAGAGATTTGTGTCTTCAAAGCTTTCTAATGTCTTGCTGCTAACTACTTCCTGTTCTAAGTTGTTCCAGTCGATGGTAGTCCTGGGGGGAAAAGAAGATCTATAAACAACAGTTTTTGTACGATCTACTCTATAACTCTATGAGTTGTTTCTGGCATGGTCTGTCACTATATTTGTTGTTTTAAAGTCCTTTAGGTTCCTAGGTTTGATTTGTGTCTTCCAGTATGCGTATACACCACAGACGTTTGATCTAGATCTAGTTTCCGAATTTCGACGTGCGCGTTCCTCAGTGCTGATGTCAGCAAACTACAGTCGATCGTGTACTGTCAGACTGCCAAAGATAGTAAGATGCGTATCTTTGCTCAAACTCACTTTTGTTGCCAGGTTTGGCTTCATTCGCTAGATGTCAACCTGTTTGGTTGATTTTAATTATATTTGTGACCCAGAATGGCGTTTTAAAATGTCCCAGGAATTTCCGACCGCCTCCTTGGACATAACCTCTATGTACTGGAGGAGAGAGGCGATCTTCGACGATCTTCCTTGAAAGGACGAGAGAGAGGGCCATCGTCAATCAGACGAACGTTGGAACCGTTTCAAAGGCGACGTTGGGGAAACTTCTGAGAGGTGGGGTGGAGCGCATATGAGATTTTCCGAGCGTATTGATACTATCTTGAACTGAACTGAAATGAACTACTGTCTCTGGTGCACCTGGTCACGACAAGCCTAAGACATGCTACGCACGGACAAACAGCGGAGCTAGCCTGTGCCTACTAAGCCCACTGTTGTAGTTCGTTGACCACAAAAAGGCCCGCGTTCTCGCTCGCTCCTTGGGACCTAACGGAATCGATCAAGTCGCTGCTGACACGGACCACACACTGAGACAGCGGGCCAGCGGGCGGGTAGAGAGTGGTGACGTGACAGTGGGACAGCGGGCGGGGAGAGAGTGGCGACGTGACAGTGGGACAGTGTATCGGGTGTCCCTGCAATCGTGGCTGATCTGGCAGGAAAACCATTGGCTTTATTTATTGCCCGCTGCAGGCGCTTGGTGGCGTGAGCCGGTTTGGCCTAGCGGTAAGGCCTTCTGATAAGCGGAAGGACCTCGGTTCGATACCGCTTCGGCTCTCCTTTCTCTTCAAAAAGGCTGTGGTTTGTGGACACTGTCCTGTGACTTTGTCCATCACTTCCTACTGAAACATTAAAATGGCTCTCATCGCTGCCCATCTTAATGCAGGAGTCATTCTGGTGTTGACAGTGTAGCGATAGGTATATAATCTCCCTCCCCCCCCCCCCCCCCCCCCCCCCCCCCCCATACCCCCTCCCCCCCGTTCTCCCCGTCCCTAATAAGCCTTGTGGTTTCTGTGGACGTTAAGCACCATGTTTACTTACTTAATTACGCTTGGTGGCCAGCTACACTGAGGATGGAAGAAGGCGGCGAGACAGGCGGTGGCTGTGTGTCTGCAGTCATTGTGAGTGCAGCAGGAGGTTCAAATCCGGATGAGGTCCACGTAGGGCCAGCCGGAGCAAGGAAGAGAAGCCGAGGGGGAAAAAGTCACAGAAACTACATACAAACGCATGCAAGAGAGATTTGGGCGTACGCACATACACGCGCACCACACACGCACACATATATGCACACACACACACGAACGCATGCACACACGCACTCTCTCTCTCTCTCTCTCTCTCTCTCTCTCTCTCTCTCTCTCTCTCTCTCTCTCTCTCTCTCTCTCTCTCTCTCTCCTCTCTCTCTCTCCTCACCCACACACACACACACACACACACACACACCACACACACGCACACTGCACACACACACACACACAACACACACACACACACACACAACACACACACACACATACACACACACACACACACACACACACACACACACACACACACACACACACACACACACACACACACACACACACGCACGTCCACAATATGTATCATGGAATCGATTTTCTTGAGCGCTGTCTCAGAACAAACACCGCACCACTGGCGAGAAGACTACAAATTTGTAACATTTGGCTGAAATCAACAACTAAGTCAGGGAACGACATTTGGCTGAAATCAACAACTAAGTCAGGGAACGACATTTGGCTGAAATCAACAACTAAGACAGGGAACGACATTTGGCTGAAATCAACAACTAAGTCAGGGAACGACATTTGGCTGAAATCAACAACTAAGTCAGGGAACGACATTTGGCTGAAATCAACAAGTAAGTAAGTAAGTAAGTAAACATGGTGCTTAACGTCCACAGAAACCATAAGGCTTATTAGGGACGGGGAGAAGGGGGGGGGGGGGGGAGGGGGGTGGGGGGAGAGGGAGATTATATACCTATCGCTACACTGTCACCACCAGAATGATTCCTGCATTAAGATGGGCAGCGATGAGAGCCATTTTAATGTTTCAGTAGGAAGTGATAGACAAAGTCACAAGACCGTGTCCACAAACCACAACCTTTTTGAAGAGAAAGGAGAGCCGAAGCGGTATCGAACCGAGGTCCTTCCGCTTACCAGCCTAACGCCTTACCGCTGGGCCACACCGGCTCACTAAAAAATAAACAACTAAGTGATCGCTTTTATATAGCGCTATTCTCCGCTCTCGAGCAGACTCAATGCACTCGCATGTGACTCTACATGAGTGAATAGCTTTCGATCACGAGTCCGGCGCTCTAACCACTGAGCTACCCCTTAACTCAGCTGAACAAAAAAAGCCCAGCAACACTATAGCGTGTTTGTTGCTGTGTTGTTCACAGCCGAAATAATCCATCGGTCCGCATTGCCGTTAGTGCATAACTGTCATGCCTTGTCACTGTCTGTTTGCTGCATTCTGCTTGCTGTGTTGTTCACAGCCGAAATAATCCATCCGCATTCCGTGTCTCTGTCATTTGTCACTGTCGGCTGCACTGTGCTGTGTGCCAAAAAACTCCGTTTCCAGTGCATCATGTCTTGTTCACTGTCTGTTTGCTGCATTCTGCACAGCCGTAATCAAACCACAGTTTGTGTTCTGTACTTAGAGACACAATAGTACGGCTGTCACTGTGCTATAGTGTGCATACCCGTGACAATAAGGCAGCGTATGGTACATAGTTTTAATAACATGCCAGTCTCTGTAACGTGTATTTATAAACATAACAATGCGGCAGTCCGTGTAATGCGTACAACAGAATGTACCGTACATCAAGATCATTATATTGCAGTCTGTGTCATGTTTAATCGTAACAGTATGTACTGCGCATAACCGTAATCATAACAGTACGACGGTATAACCGTAAACATAACAGTACGACCGCATAACCGTAATCATAACAGTACGACCGCATAACGCATAACCGTAAACATAACAGTACGACCGCATAACCGTAATCATAACAGTACGATCGCATAACCGTAATCATAACAGTACGACGCATAACCGTAAACATAACAGTACGACCGCATAACCGTAATCATAACAGTACGACCGCATAACCGTAATCATAACAGTACGACCGCATAACCGTAATCATAACAGTACGACGATAACCGTAAACATAACAGTACGACCGCATAACCGTAATCATAACAGTACGACCGCATAACCGTAATCATAACAGTACGATCGCATAACCGTAATCATAACAGTACGATCGCATAACCGTAAACATAACAGTACGACCGCATAACCGTCATCATAACAGTAGGACCGCATAACCGTAATCACAACAGTACGACCACATAACCGTAAACATAACAGTACGACCGCATAACCGTAATCATAACAGTACGACCGTGTAACCGTAATCATATGCATAATAGTAACGATAAGGCAGTGTATATTGTTTACAGCCCTAATAATATAGTAGTCTGTATTGAGCATAACGATAAAAACACAACAGTGTGTCCTGTGCATAGTCGTAATAATACACCAGTCTGTCTCGTGCATAACCGTCAGCATACACCAGTCAATCTCGTGCATAACCGTCAGCATACACCAGTCTGTCTCGTGCATCACCGTCAGCATACACCAGTCTGTCTCGTTGTGTTTCTCCGTCTGCTTCGGCCCCAGTCTCACCGCACGTGACGTCAGCCACAGTTTGTCAGACACTCGGCTTGGCTGCGTGGTGGGCCTGGACAAGAGGCTCCCTTCCAGTTGTCAGTCTCATGGAAACAAGTAGCAAGGCATTCTGATGGAAACAAAGCTTGCTACTTGTCTTCGTAAGGTTTTGCTACTTGTCAACATCAGAAGGTTTGCTACTTGTCTCCGTCAGGCTTTGCTACTTGTCAGCATCAGAAGGCTTTTGCTACTTGACTACGTCAGAAGGCTTTGCTACTTGTTAACATCAGAAGGCTTTTGCTACTGGTGTACATCGGAACGCCTTGCTACTTGTCTACATCGGAACGCCTCGATACTTGTGTACATCGGAACGATGTTGACAAGCAGCAAAGCCTTCTGATGTTAACAAGTAGCAAAGCCTTCTTAGGTAGACAAGTAGCAAAGCCTTTTGAGGTAGACAAGTAGCAAAACCTGATGTAGACAAGTAGCGAGGCGTTCTGATGTTGACAAGTAGCAAAGCCGTTTGAGGAGCAAAACCTGATGTAGACAAGTAGCGAGGCGTTCTGATGTTCACAAGTAGCAAAGCCTTTTGACGTAAACAAGTAGTAAAACCTGATGTAGACAAATAGCGAGGCGTTCTGATTTTGCCAAGTAGCAAAACCTTTTGACGTAAACAAGTTGCAAAACCTGATGTAGACAAGTAGCAAAACCTCCTGAGGTAGATAACATGACGTAGATCAGTAGCGAAGCGTTCTGATTTAGACAGGTAGTGAGGCGTTCTGATGTAGACAGGAGCGAAGCGTTCTGATGTAGACAGGTAGTGGGGCAGTCTGATGTAGACAAGTAGTGAGGCATTCTGATGTAGACAGGTAGTGAGGCATTCTGATGTAGACAGGAGCGAGGCGTTCTGATGTAGACAGGAGCGAGGCGTTCTGATGTAGACAGATAGTGAGGCGTTCTGATGTAGACAGATAGCGAGGCGTTCTGATGTAGACAGATAGTGAGGCGTTCTGACGTAGACAGATAGTGAGGCGTTCTGATGTAGACAAGTAGTGAGGCGTTCTGACGTAGACAAGTAGTGAGGCGTTCTGATGTAGACAAGTAGTGAGGCGTTCTGACGTAGACAAGTAGTGAGGCGTTCTGACGTAGGCAAGTAGTGAGGCGTTCTGACGTAGACAAGTAGTGAGGCGTTCTGATGTAGACAAGTAGTGAGGCGTTCTGATGTAGTCTAGTTCAAGCGGAAAAGTACCAGGAGTGTACTCACCAAAACAAAAGGCGGGATACAGAGCACAAACAACAGTTGAACTGTTTCGACTAAAATTGTCTTCATCAACAACAAATACTTACGAAGAAGAAAGATAGGAGACAACAACAACAACAACAAAAAGGAAGAACTGTTGTGTAAGGTCCGTGGCCTGCCTTCTTTTTATGAGTCCATGTTCCTTTTTTTCCCGCTGGATCTTTCTCACCAGCAGTTATTGTTTTGTTTTTTCCCACTGGCATCTATCTTGTTCGTCGCATAAAAGTGTTGTGGTCCTGTATTTTTCTCCTTTTCCTTCCTCGCTTCTTCTTCTTTTTTTCTTTTCTTTTTTTCTTCTTTTTTTTGTTTTTTTGTTTTTTTGTTTTTTGTTTCTTTCTTTCTCTCTCTCCCCCGTAGCAAAACCTGATGTAGACAAGTAATAAAACTTGCCCCCCCCCCCCCTCCCCCCCACCCCCAGTTCTTATATTACGTTTACATTCTTTTGTTTACTCGCATGCCAGATGAGAATTACCGTAGGCGATTGGGGTCTTTGTTGCTGTGTTCGTCTGGCGTCTTTTGAGCGCTAATTATCTCCCTTGTTTGTTGACTCTTTTGCGTCAGCTGCACAGACTTTCCGGCCCCAGCTTTTGCTAAAGAGCTCAGAAAACGGACTCAAGCATGAAGTAAATAAACTTGTAAACTAGCGCAGCGGAAACGATGGTTGCCTTTCCCCGATGGCACAGCTCAAGGTGGTGGATAGCAACACACATGTGAACTCGTCTTAGATCGTGCGAGCCGTTACGGATTACGGAAGAAGCGCTACATCACTACAGACTCTGGGACACCACGTAAGCAAAGAGAGATCGATGAATGCCTCTTCAGGGCATCTCTTAGGATCATTCCCTTTCACTAGCATTTGGTGAGTGCTTTTCGGTCTGTTGGGATCATTACTGTTGTTAGCAGTCTGCATAAAGAGCGTTTGGTGAGTGCTTTTCCGTCTGTCAGGATCATTATTTGTCATCAGTCTGTATCAAAATCGGTCCGTGATTGCTCTTGAGTCTGGTCAGCCGGTTTGGCCTAGCGGTAAGGCGTTAGGCTGGTAAGAAGAAGGACCGATCGGCTCTTTCTCTTCCAAAGTTGTGGTCTGTAGACATTGTCCTGTGACTCAAACCCTCACAACTAATAAAACATTAAAACGGCTCACATCGCTGCCGATCTTAGTGCAGGAGTCATTCTGGTGGTGACAGTGCAGTGTTAGGTATAGTTTCCCAGTTTTTCTGCTGCACAAATCTGGAACTCTCTCTCTCTGTCTCTGTCTGTCTGTCTGTCTGTCTCTGTCTGTCTGTCTGTCTGTCTGTCTGTCTGTCTCTCTCTCTCTCTCTTCTGTCTGTCTGTCTGTCTGTCTGTCTGTCTGTCTGTCTGTCTGTCTGTCTGTCTGTCTGTCTCTCTGCTCTCGTCTCGTCTCTCTCCTCCTCTCTCCTCTCTCTCTCTCTCTCTCTCTCTCTCTCTCTCTCTCTCTCTCTCTCTCTCTCTCTCTCTCTCTCTCTCTCTCTCTCTCTCTCTCAGCTCATCTAGCCCTTGCCTTCAAATTAGTCTTTACCCCCACCCCCTACGCCCCATGTCCTTCTCAGCCGTGTGTGTGTGTGTGTGTATGTCCTTCTCAGCGTGTGTGTGTGTGTGTGTGTGTGTGTGTGTGGTGTGTGTGTGTGTGTGTGTGTGTGTGTGTGTGTGTGTGTGTGTGTGTGTTGTGTTGGTGTGTGTGTGTGGTGTGCGTGTGTGTGTGTGTGTGTGTTGTGTGTGTGTGTGTGTGTGTGTTGTGTGGTGTGTGTGTGTGTGTGTATGTTGTGTGTGTGTTGTGTGTGTGTGTGTGTTGTTGTGTGTGTGTGTTGTGTGTGTGTGTGGGGGGGGGGGGGTGTATGTGTGTGTGTGTGTGGTGTGTGTGTGGGTGTGTGTGTGTGTGTGTGTGTGTGTGTGTGTGTGTGTGTGTGTGTGTGTGTGTGTGTGTGTGTGTGTGTGTGGTGGTGTGTGTGTTGTGTGTGTGAGCCGGCGCGCGTGGCTCTTTATTGGTCATTGTGTGCATGTGTGTGTGTGTAGACAAGTAGTGAGGCGTGTGTTTGTGCCCTGCTTTGTATGAAAATGTTTGTTCATTTTCGTATGTTCTGTACGCTTGTATACCAGTGATTTGTATAATTATGGGTATTTATGTTGTTGTTTTTTAAGCTGTAAAGCGCCTTGAGTTTCCGAAAGCGCTCTGTAAATGATGTTCCCCTTTATTATTATTCCCCCGCTTCCTGGGATCTCGGTCACCGCCAGTACCTCTTCGGAGACGGCTCGTCGCTAAACACGTTGATTTCACTCACAGTGTACTCTGCAATGCTATTTTGGGGGTTTATTATTCTATGGTCTCTCACTGGTCTGAAAGTGGTGACAAAAAACAAGTGGTATCATCACAAGCTAGTTACGTCTTTTGGTGACCAGCGATTGTTGAATCGCAGTTAGATCCGACTTTGTTTGCCTGAAGCGTGGGTCAGGTTGAGTTCACAAGGCAATATCTATGTCAGACGATTAGTGTAAGAACACAATGAGCCTTGCATTGTCAGCGAAAGGCCTCAATACCCGACAGTTCGAACGTTTGGCTTGAATTGGAATTACTGAATAGAATCAGCCATGTAAGACCTACTAGATGATGATGATGAAGTGATGCTTTATGTCCTCAGATGTCAGTTGACATATTAGGGACAAGTTGTGACCAATGCCGAAGCACGGTGCAATAAATCTTTACGTCCACGGAAACCAGAAGGCTCGTTAGGACGGACAGTCCAGGACGTCCACCTCGACTCTCACACAGCTCCTGAACCATGGGACCTACTAGAGACAACGCCAAGAAGTATAACACGTTGGTTTTGATGAGGTATAAAACGACGGTGTGAACACTCTGTGAAAGACGAAGAGAACTTGAACAGACAGCGTCAGGCCGTAAGAAAATTTGATTGATTAAACGACATGAATGCACTCACACAAACGCAGTCGTATAAAAAAAAAAACCCGGTGTCGACAACATTGTACCAACCCACATTAGGCTACTTACTAGAGACAGCGCAGCGCTCAGTCCGTCCGTATCCGATGACGTGTGGCTTAATATCCTGAGACGTCGGGCTGACGTATTAGGGACAAAGGGACATGTCCGTATCCAAGTCGTGCCGTTTTCCGTGCAAATAACGCACTTCGACTGCCGCCACGATACAGGCCTACTGCTCAGTCGCGTGCGCCTTGTCTGCTGGGATTATCACGTGACTAGCTTTGCCCGCTCGACTTGAGTCGTCTGTTCAATTTCACACTCCACTAATTGGAAATCAGTTCAGTTATCAGGAAATCAGTTCAATTATAAAGTAAGTAAGTAAACATGGTGCTTAACGTCCACAGAAACAATAAGGCTTATTAGGGACGGGCGTTCAATTATACAGTCAAAACTGAATAGCTACGAAAACCAAAGACGCGTAAGTCGTATGGATATTAATGAATATTAGCACAAGCTTTGCTACAAGACTACTATTGCTACAAGACTACTATTTTAGATGTTTATTTCTGTTCGGTTACATGCATGTGTTGTTCGCCGACTTCTCGCTGTTTGTCAGTAGGCCTACGGATACACCGCAGAGAACAATGATCTGAAATTCTCTCCCCTTCGTTTTCTGTCAACTCTGTTAGCTAAATGCGTGCTTTGTCTTTGTCGATAAAAAGACAAGACACGTGGATACATTTGACGGTAAATGCACTGATAATGGGACTAATTCCTTGTAGTGTGCATTCAGCGGCGCAGCGTAACAAGGCTACATTGGACGGTAAATGCACTGATAATGGGACTAATTCCTTGCTGTGTGCATTCAGCGGCGCAGCGTAACAAGGCTACATTGGACGGTAAATGCACTGATAATGGGACTAATTCCTTGTAGTGTGCATTCAGCGACGCAGCGTAACAAGGCTACATTGGACGGTAAATGCACTGATAATGGGACTAATTCCTTGTAGTGTGCATTCAGCGGCGCAGCGTAACAAGGCTGTTAGCGAAGACTGAAAGTGTTGTTATTTGCTTTAAACAAAAATTTCTTCCAGACGAAATAAACATACAAAAATTTCTTCAAGACGA
>JABMCL010003236.1:27500-87500 GCA_018857735.1 Alviniconcha marisindica
AATCCAATTGTACAGTCACACAATCAGTCTACTAATCAACCATCTAACTATCAATCCAATTGTACAGTCACACAATCAGTCTACTAATCAACCATCTAACTATCAATCCAATTGTACAGTCACACAATCAGTCTACTAATCAACCAGTAATTACATCAATCAGGGCATCTATCAGTCAGATTATGCATTTGCTTGCCTAGTCCTTTAGTCCGTCAGTCAATCAGTACATGAACACGTCAGGTCGGCCAATCTCCATACACTCGCTCACTCCACCGGTTAGCCAGTGAAATAATCAATACTACATCAATCAGTTCATCCAGCGTTCACCATTCACGTCTATTTTATGTGTCAGTTTGCGAAGTTACAATGCCGTTTCTCTTTTGCAACATTCCGTACAACCATGACAGTTAAAGCCGAACGAAGAGAGACAAAGAAGGATTGGGGTGGGAAGGGTGTGGAGGGTGTGGAGGGTGGGGGTGGGGGGTAGTAGTAATTTGATTTTAACGTCGTGCGAACCGCACAGGGTCGCCTCAGGACGATCAAACTCGCCATAAGCAAATACACACTTCCAAATTCTTCTCATATATGTAAACCTTTCTCAAGTCAAATCTGCAAAATCCATCCCTACACAAATAGTAAACAAAACATGCATACACAAACACCAAACGCGAATTTTTCGGAGTTAGTCCCTTCAGTACTGTTCCTGTTAAAAACAAAAAACAAAAAACAAAAACAGTTTTGAGGCATGCAAGGCTAATATTTTTCTTTGATCTGGTATCGTCGACCATTCCGTCCGTCCAATTTATCGATCGATACCAGATTAAAGAAAAATATTTTAAGGAATGGAAGGAAGCAGTAAAAAAAAAGTTTTATATAAATGGTCACACCAGTGGAATATGGCAGCAAGAAGGACTCCTGCATTCAGATGGGCAGCAATGAGAGCAATTTTAATGTTTCATACATTGTGAGGGACAAAGTCACAAGACAGTGTCCACAAACCACAACCTGTTTGAAGAGAAAGGAGAGCCGGAGCCCTTCTGCTTCAGTGACCGGCCTAACGCCTTACCGCTAGGCCAAACCGGCTCACTAGAAATTTGGCGGAGGCTGGCTCCTTTAATATCTCACACCCATTTCACAGAAGACGAGTCTGCGGGAAAATCAGCTTGTGCTTCAACTTCCGATTTACCAGCCGGCACAGCCTGCAGGGAAAAGTCATGACAAGAACCGACTCCTATCGCAACCCCCCAAATAATGGGCAGTCCTGGACTTTAGGAAACCAGCAACCACGATGAGGACAAAACATTACTGTTTTGACAGTCCAGGAGCGGTAACTGAAGCTGGACGCACCGACGGTAACTTCTCGCCGCCTGGCTCGACCCCCCCCCCCCCCCAACTTCGGCTCTGTGTCTGTCTGTCTGTCTGTCTCTCTCTCTTTCGGCAGTAGGGCTATTTCACCGACTAGTCTTCAAATCCGATCTTTCAGTGAGGTTCACTGAGTTTCATTTTTTCCTTTGAATTCTTTTTACCGGCCTTCTTTATGTTTTGTTTTGGGTATTATGCAAAGGCAGACTCAAGCTGATCCGGTGTTCCCCCACCCCCACTTGTACCAACTTGCACAAAGTGTTGTGAGGAGGCATCGTATCTGTAGGCTACACAACACGGCTCGGTAGAAGTCTGTCTGTCTGTCTGTCTGTCAATAGTTAATGTTTTTTTGAGTTTATAATTATTTTGTTTTCGATTGTTTTTTGTTTGTTTTTTTGCCCGAGGGCTGGATGTAAAAAACGTTTTGTACTGACTTTACCCTCGTTAATAAAATAAATTCGTTCGTTCGTTCTCTCTCTCTCTCTCTCTCTCTCTCTCTCTCTCTCTCTCTCTCCTTGTCCTGAGGTGAACCTGTACGATTGACTGGACGTTAAAATCTAATTATTGTAACGTTTTGTTTTGTTAATGCTCTGTATGAATGGCGGAACGTCACCAGGACAAATTCCTCTGTACATGTTAATGTCACTGGCGAATAAATATCATCCGTGTATCCTTGTATTACTAACTACACCCCTCCACCCGCCCACTCTCTCCGGCTTTGAACCAAGCCTACTGGACAAGAGTATTTAGAGTCATTAGTCACCATTGGCAGAGACAAAGTCACGGGCGTCTGAGCACAATCCTTAATTTGAAGTTTTCATTTTGATGGCGTGTTCTGGTTTTTTTCCCCCCGTCTGTATGATCAATCAGTGATTCGCTGTGGGGTGGCGGCAGCCGGGACGCAGACTAACGGTCCGCTCTACGCGGCCGGGACCGTAGTGACAGCCCAAAGCTATGAAGCCGGGAGTAGGTCAAAATTATAACTATCAGTGCATGCTTCACCTGAACTGCCTGAACGGACTGCTACCTTTCCGCTGTTTTTTGCCGTCCTTATCCACTGATTCGGCTAAAAAATATTTTCCCCAATTCTTTTCAAATATTTTATTGTGCCAAGTTCAGTCTTAAAATTCAACGCGTTCTGATTCGACAATCCACGGCCTGTGACTGAGTCGTCACAAACACTAACCGATTCGCTGACAGAAAGAAATATCATAGTCCCCAGATAATCAGTCTGTCAGACTGATTCAGTCGGCCGGTCGAGTCTAGCCGAGCCATGGCTTAGCCTACGCCGCCTGCCAAACATTCACTGCAAACGGCGAGACTGAGCGCTCAATAACACAACTGACAAGCGGCACCTCAATATAAATAGGCATAACAGATATAAATCTTCAAGTGTGGGAGCCGGCATAGCAATTAACTTGACTGACTGAAACAAAACCACTCGTTCGGCAATCCGAACTGATGTGAACCGGCGGGGCCGAAAGTGACACCAGGTAACCCTACCGCGGCAACGTTGTTAGCATTATAGACTACAGCCTAGGTCTTTACCACTGACTCGGTAGTACAATCAGCTCTGACGGTCGGAATGACTGACAGTCACGTAGTAACACATCCACCCGGCCCCCAAAGGCAAACTGACCGAATCGCCTAGACGGCCGTTTGCCCGATATGATCAGTCATGGGTCTACAGTAGCTGTTAATTTCTACTCAGTGAAGTGCCGTCCCGTGGCGGCATGTGGTTCAGCTACTCTGAGCCGCTGGACTGACTCATGAGTCTCTCTTGTTTTATGTAAACTCTAAAAAGAAAAAAGTAACTAATAAAATCAGTAATAATACTCTGATTTCCCACTGATGTTAGCTCTCTCTCTCTCTCTCTCTCTCTCTCTCTCTCTCTCTCTCTCTCTCGGTGTCTCTCCAGCAGAGGCAGTCACGTTAGTGAAGTTCTTTCGGCAGCAGGGCTATTTCACTAGTCTTCAAATCCGATCTTTCACTGAGTGAGGTTTACTGAGTTTCATTTTTTCCTTTGAGTTTTTTTAATTTTATTTTTTTACCGGCCGAGCCGGCCTTCTTTATATTTTGTTTTGGGTATTATGCAAAGGCAGACTCAAGCTGATCCGGTGTTCCCCCACCCCCACTTGTACCAACTTGCACAAAGTGTTGTGAGGAGGCATCGTATCTGTAGGCTACACAACACGGCTCGTTAGATCAAGTAGAGTCAGTGCGTGTCACCGACTCCCTCACAAATAGCGCGTATTTAGCGAGCACTACACGTATTCGAAAAGAAAATATTTCAGTTCAGGTTGCACTCTTTAAGACGAGTGAAGCTGTGTAGAAAATGATATTCGATGAATATTTGCTGTAAGCTATTTTTCTGGCCCACTACAATTTAAGGAGTTGAAAAATCAACAGCGCACTACATTTGGCTGGCTGTGCGCGCGAGGATATACGGCTGGGCTGTGCGTTGTGCGGCCATATTGTGTGTTCCGCCATTTGAACAATCGTGGAACGCATCGGTGTCTTCGAAGTTGAAATATTTTGCTGTATTGTGCTAAATCTGTGGGAGTACTTGTGCAGTCCGAATTGGAATAGCAAGCTTAAAGCTTGTAGGTGTGTATGTGGTGATTTATGCGTTGGTAAGGCTCCATTTGAGGTAGAAATGGAGACCGAACCAAGCAAGCCGCGGAATCGCACCAAGCGCAAGGAAAGAGCGCATCAACTCAATCAGGAAAAACAAAATCTTGCGGATGAGGGTTTCAGCGGGGATGAAGGAGAAGGTTCTCCCCCTCGCACTAGCAAGGACAAATGTCGAACCAAGCCTCGCAGACAGCGCAACAACTCTTCGCATTCGTTCGAAGAAGATGTCATCGATGGATTCGCAATCATGAGCTTCAAAACACTGGAGGAGTTGGAGGTGAGCGGTATTGACCAGCTATTTGTGTGTGAGGGTTGGGTACTCTCCACCAGTCACATATTCTTTCAGCTTTGCTTCCTGTCGGGACAAAGACTGCTTATCAACAAATGGTCTTGTGTTTGTGCATTGTCTCTATGTGGCTAGGTTACAAGTGATGGTGTTTACGCTTTTTGTAATGCCTTCTCGCCACAGGAAGCTTGAGAAAAGCAGTGCAGCTGCTTCGCTTTCACTCTTTGTGTCGTTCTAACAAGAGACCGGCAGCGGCCGAATAGGTTGCTATCCCCCACCCAATTTCGTCCTCTTCAAACCAGGGAGTGTCTGCCTGTGAAAGAACTCGCGGCCGAAGTGTGAACATTTAATCGCGTTACTTTATTCACATCTCTAACTGAGGCAACATTTTAAACAATAAACTGAAGATCTGCAACCTAGACTCATCAGTATTAGGCTGTGTAATTTACGGCTAGAAGACACCCCCCTCCCCATTAATTTATCATAATTACTTGAACAACTCAGAGTGCAGGAATTTGTCACTGGTTGGTCAATGCAAATTGCAGTGCATGGGACTGTAGTGTAAATGTTGATCCTGTGGCCAAGGGTTTGATTCCTAGATATGCAACAGGGTGAAAGTTGACTTAATTTTTTTTTTTTTTTTAGTTCTTCTGTGAGTCAACTGCAATGCAGTCGTGTAGACTTGTTAGTGCACAAAGTGCACTGTTCATTGTTAAAGGTCCCAGGTCCATTGGTTGATAAAAGCCCCTGTGGCATGGATGGAAATACACATATGCATGATAGTAATAATGATTTTTTTTATTGCCAGTACATGCTGTAGATAGTGCAGTAATTAATTAATTGAGGTAATGGTTTCAGTAACAGGAACTTGTAGTTCAGTGCTGTGATATGTTGGTAACTGTGAAACTCAAAAGCAGCTCTACTACTGTGTATTACTGCTAGGTTCAACTCCCAGTCCAGATAGTGTGAAGTGACTGTGCCTGTGCAGACACAACAGTCCCTGTCTCACCATTGGCAAATGGTCTGATGTATGGAAACACAATCTCGCTTTTTTTTTGGGGGGGGGGGGGGGGGGGGGGGAATAATTTTTATTTGATGTATCATGTTGGGGAGTGGGAATAGTTGAGTGGTAGAACAATGGACTTGTGATTGAATGGTCTCGGGTTCGGGTCGACATTCTGTGCTGACTCATATTTCAGTATCCATTCCACCCCTGTGTTGCTGCAATAGCAGGTAAAAGATCCTGGACATTCTGCCAAAAGTGCAAGTGGCAGCAGCTAAACATGCCTCCACCAGGGCTATGTATGTGGCTTTGAATACAGTGACACTGCAAACTGGTGCATAGTTGTATGGTGTACACAGAGCTTGTGCTGAGATGGTAGCAGTATCACATGGCACCAGCCGTGTACCAAACATCGCTGTAACAACAACAAAATGTTCGGGAATATATGTCAACAATCCAAATTATTTGCTGCGACCCCCCTGTCCCAGCACTCCCAATGAGAGAATGAAAGAATTGGGGAAAAAGGAAGAGATTTGGTAGTGCAAGAGTGCCTGCACTCGAAAGCCGAAGGTTGAGCATGGTCTCCACATGGATGAGTAACTGTTAAAGTGTTATAAAAATGCTAGGCTTTGCACTTACTCCAGGATTTTCCAGTGCCAAATTCTGTGCAGACTTTACAAAAGCTGTTTGGGTGAGACTACAGTATGAACAGAGGTCCCCCATGCGATACAAGTTTATGTTAAGATACTGTAGTGTGTCAGAGTTTGAATATGGAAACATCAAATAACCCAGCATTTACAGAAAGATTCAGACTTCAAAGTGTTAAAGCTGGGTGCTAGGAAGAAGAAAAGAAGATACCATGTATAAAGAGAAACTTGCAATTAAAATACAAATATTTATGTATAAATTACAAAACACATGGTTTCAAAGTCTATATTTTGCCTTTTTTTATAATTTGAATTTGTATAAATTAAGTAGTTCAGTCAGTGGCCTTATAGTTCTATACACTAACAGCAAAACCCAGTTGTAAAGTTAATGTATGGTGTTGCTTAAATATTCCCATAGAACTGTGTTACTTGTTTATAAATTTATTCACATGTAACAATCTGATAATCCTCAGTTTGTTTACTTTTTGTTACTGTAGAGTAAGAATCAAAGATTGTGCCATTTTCTAAAGATTCACAGTCACAAGACTGCAACTAGGGCAAGGAGACAATGATGTTTTGAGTGGAATGCTAACTTCTCTGTTCATGGTGAAGTTATGTTTAATCAACCTGTTCATGGAAAACATTCCAATTTCCACACAAACTTGAAGTGGATTAATAAAGATAACAGATCTGATGTTGGTAGTGGATTGATTTGACCAGCCAGAAGCTGGTGGTGAATAAGCAGTTAAACTGCAGTGCGATTCACCATGAAAGTAAAAATGAGATCTGAAATTATGCTTTTTCTGGATAGTTTGTGGGGATTACCAGGTATTTTAGTTTGACTGTTACTTTTAGATGTTATTAATCTGGAAACTATTACTGAGTTAAGCAGATGTACAACACTCAGAAATATGCTGAATAAGCACATAGTTGCATCCAACCACATGTCTTTTCAGCTTGAAATGTAAGTTCTAATCCACTCTCTTTAAAAGGTTTTAAAAGTGTAGGCCACTGGTTGCTTTTAGTGAGTTTCACTGAGCTAGGCCTGAAACTGAAAGTAAACTAGAACAGTAATGTTTTAACAAGCAGACATACTGTCTTAATCAAGTTTATGATAATTGAATACAGCTCCCTCTTGCTGATCAATGTCACCAGTGAATTTGGCCACTTACACTAGACCAGTTAAGAATTACGTTTACAGCACATTCTTCATTTCCTTGTTTTCACTTTTAAACTACCGTGCCTTATCTCGGGAGCGGGGATAGCTCAGTGTTTAGAGCACTGGACTTGTGATTGAAAATGAAATGTCTTGGGTTGGAGTCCTGGCAGGAGCAGTGGAGAATTTTCTTCTCCGGAGTCAGCTTTCAGTGTGGTCTTCCGGGTAAACTTTCTGTGCAGACTCATATTTTCCTATCCCGTCCACCCCTGTGGACACAACAGCACATAAATATGCTGGTCATTCAGCCAAAAGTGCAACGCAGCTGAGTTGAGTAGCTGTATGTGGCTTTGCGTGAAGTGATGTAAACATGGTTGTATGATGTATGCAGAATGCACTGAGATGGCAGCAATTTCATGTGGCACCAGTCATGTAACAATAAAACAGCACTGTGAGTACACCACTTCAGTGGCTATATATATATATATATTCAGAATGCACTTTAAAAAGCTA
The DNA here is from genome assembly GCA_018857735.1 of Alviniconcha marisindica. Taxonomy (NCBI): domain Eukaryota; kingdom Metazoa; phylum Mollusca; class Gastropoda; family Provannidae; genus Alviniconcha; species Alviniconcha marisindica. The sequence goes on from JABMCL010003236.1 coordinate 35,102, forward strand.
CAGTCACTCATAGCCTCATTTAGAATTAGTAAGTCATATACATGTGCCATGTGGCTTCTGTGGACGTAAAGCAGCAGTGAACAATTCAGAATCACATACTACAAAAACGTAGTGAGTCTGCTTGAGAGTGGAGAATAGCCCAGTGTAAAATCAATCATCATTATCATCTTGCACATAGTATACCCAGGCTTGGTAAGTTCAGGTAACTATAGTGGTAAATGAAGGTGTCACACTCACAGGCAGTCACACAGTGACACATTGTTCCAGATGTTTCACTTACTCATTGACAATGTATGAAAAAATATTACACTCTACAGGTTTGAAAGTCTTGAGTTGCTTATTTCTGCTGTTTTTATTTTATTTTATTTTTTATGGACTTGGAAATATACTGATTGTTGTTTGGAATTGTGGGGTGGGGGATCGGGGGTACATTTCATTTTAAGTTTGACCTCCTTCAGAACTGCTGAAAAACATTCTAGTAGTATCACAGTGTGCATAACAAAAAAAAAGAAGAAAAATAAGCTTTTGAATTTGATTCAGTTTTTAAGTTGGCAGTAAAAAGCCAGTATGTTTGGCATGTTGAACTGCAGAGCAAGTGTAATGCTAACAGTCATGGAGAGTACTTGGCAGAGTGTTTGAAGGAGAGCTTGAGGATGACGTAGCACTTAAGTGTAGCATTTGTACTGATCAGTTGATAAACTCCGTAAGTTTTTAGTACTAACTACTATTTATTATGTTTAAGCTAATGATATTTCATACTCAGTAACGCTAACTGCTGTCACATGTGTTGTGATATTCTGATAATGTAATGTGCAAGAGTGGAGCTTCATGTGACATGTTTACACCCTGTGTTCTTCAAAGGACATGCCTGGCTGATCAAAGGCAGTGGCGATGTTAAGAGCTCTAGGTGTTCACAGTTCGTTCATCTGCCAAGGCTTGCTTGGGTAGTATGTGATGCAGGGGGGGATTCAAAATGTTCAGTTGATGCATGTTTAAAAGTTTGAATTGTGACCAGTTGTCCACACTGGAACAGATTCTTTGTGCATCATAATTTCATAGACATTGTTTGCATGATGTATTTTACATTTTTAAATGTCTTATAGGCGTAGAGGAAGAAATTGAACTGAATGTTGTGGCATGACAGTGAGTACTTCAAACTATCCACATGGCGCATTCCTTGAATCCTTCATAGCCCATATTTCATCACTCTGGCTGTGTGTGTGTGTGCACACGCATGCTTCCATACATCTGTCAGTGTGTGCATCTGTGCTTTGTTCTTGCACCATCTGTCTACACCCCCCCACCCCACCCCACCACCCACTCTGTACATAATTACATTGTTCCACTCCTGTTGTCTCTCTGTGACCTCCCCCCCTCCCACCCGCACACAGTCACCCACACAGTCACACACACCTCCCCCACCTGTCGGTATCTGTCACAACTACAGCTTGTACTTACCAATACCATGTAACCTTATCCAGTGGCTGTCACAAACCAAGTGGCGGGAGTGATAAAAAAGGCTGAGCACAAAAGGTGGTGGGAGCAGGGGCCTATTATGATGAACAATTAGAGGCTAGGTGTGACAGATAACCTTGCCAGGCATGCAGCTCTTCCTGGCCCCTTGTGTGCCCTATCTCTTCAACCTGTGGCCCCTGCTTTAGGCAGGCCTGGACTATTAACTACTTTAGAGTTTGTGCGCATAAAAGACCTTGCACTGCCGCAGGGGGCAAAATAAACGTCATTCTTTCTCTGATGTTGGGGGCATGTCAATTACCAGTTTTGCGGACAATTCAGCGATGTGGTGAAATATTTTATACACCGATTTTGTGTTTAATAATTTATTAAAAGACTGGTTCTGTGAGTCTTTTATAACAACAGCAACAAGAAACAAAAAAGTTACAAATTTAGATTGGGGGATTGGTTCTTTCTTTATTAATGAATTACATTAATTTATTGTGTTTTTTGTTCATTAATTCTTTGTGAGATATTGTGTTGCGTGCACTTTATAGCAGTTTGGTTTGAACCAAATTGTTTTACACTGAATTTCAAGGCTTGGGTGACTGCTGCCGCAACATTGACCTGTTCATTGAAGGGGTTTTGGTGTTTGCACTTTCATTTGTATGTGTGTGTGTTTACTGTTTGCTTTCTCATGAAGCCTAAAGGCGTAACAACGCCCATTTGAGGTCGATAGTGAAACAGAATTCATCCTTTCAACCTGAAGGAAATTGATTACAAGGTTTGAATTGTTAATTTCATTTCTCATGGGAAACTGTTTGTCTTTAATCCTCCTCCAGCCCCCATTCTTGGGGAGGAGTAAATTCACGCACTCCAGTTGGCATTCAGGGGGCACTACTTATTATGACACCGTACAAATTTATTAGCTGGCTGGGCCAAACGCCGTGAATTTGCCACTTCTTTTCTCTCTGACCTTTATTGGGGGGGGGGGGGGGGGGGGGGGAGAGGGGAGCCCGGGGAGTGCCCTGCACAGCACCGGGCCGCATTGTTTGGGGATTGTGAATCAGCCACTGTGTTCTGTTGAATCTCGTGAAAGCTCGCCACACGCACAACAAAGCCAGGGCGCTTTCAAGAGGAGGGACTAAAAAGGGGTGGTGTGAAGGGGACAAGTGCTTGGTGGTAGTTGAGGGTCCTCTCCAAGTCGGAGCCGTGTGGGGGAATTGCTGGGAAGGTTTTTTTTCCCCTCCTTTCAAACCTACTGCGGATCGGAGTGGAAGGCACAGCAAATTGGATGGCGAGGGCTAGCTTTTGGCCCAGTGTCATACTATCAGCTGGGACAAGTAAACTTGAGCTTGGACAACATGACTTGTTTGTGCCCAGAATGACTACAGTGTCAATGAGGTCCTTTTACTGTTTTAGCTTAAATGTATGCTATCAACACGCTTTGCTGGCAGTGACCAAGAGAGAGAAAATGAGATCCTTTGATGCTGGTTCAGGATTACTTAATGATGTTTCTTAAAAAAATATAAAAATAAAAATAATGCGAACTTGTCAGCTTTCCAAAGTTCCGTGCAAACAGACCCATTTGGAAATCCATGCAAACCAACAACAAAAAACAAAACAACAAATCTGTTTGCTTGCATCAGTCTAGTGTTGACTTGGACACTTGATTGCCTTGTAAAGTGGTAACACTTGAAGGCATCAGTCCATCACTTGTGTTACTGTCTGACTGACTCACCCTACTTTGATCAGCCTCTCAGCCTATTAGGTGGCCTATTACGTCTCCAACGCTGGTCTTGCAAAAGTGGTGGAAGTGAACCCTTTCACTAATCCAAGCACTCAATAGGGCTTTTACTGCCTCCATCAGATGAGGTGATATATTTGAGGGCAAGAAAAGTGGAACTTCTTGTACACTTAGTTATGATCAGATTACCCCAGAGGGTATCAACGATCTCTAAACATTCTGTTTCCACATGGATTTTGTTGATTCAAATAGATCATGCCTTCACAATTTTGGTTTTAGTTAGAGACTACCAACCCCCTTTAGACCTAGATAGTTGTGAGCGTAAATTTTGGCTGTTTAGTCCCTGGAATAGTCCCTGACTTGCCATTGTCTCCATCCATACATTTCATACTACCCCCTTTAGTCTCGGACTTTCGCCCTTTGGTCCCTCTTTTATTAGTTGTAAGAGTGGATTTGGTGAGAATATGGATCCCAGTCTGCTTTGCCTGCAGTCAGCAATTCTGCCTTCCTAATCCTAGTTAAACTACAGCCTTTTTGATTCATTCAACTGCAAGCTGCAATCCCCGCTTTCTACTTCATTCGGCTGCAATCCCTCCACCCCCACCCAGCGCCATTTAGTGGTTGTGTGTGTGAGTGTGTGATTCATTTCTGATACAGTGATATTATATCTTAACAGATGTGACCAGTAAAGGGTGAACAAGGTTCCTCACTATGATGTTGATGTGATCAGTAAAACTAAAAGTGCACATTCAGACTCATTCTGCAAAAATAATAACAAAAAAGAAAGAAGAAGAAGAAAAATGGGGGGGGGGGGGGGTTACCTGTTCCATACAGGCGAAAAAAATCATTGCCTTCTTTGCCAGTGGGGTGATGGAGAAGGGGTTGCTTTTCAAGCTCTGTGAGGGGAGTTGTGTGAAGGGAGAGCAGATGTTTGGTGTTCTAAAGACACTAAAGGGGGGGGGGGGGGGGGGGGGGGGGGCTTGAGCAGGGCCTGGCTGATCCTTTGATTGCCACCAGGCAGAGCTGGGTGTGCAGTTGCTGCTGCCTTCTGGGAACACTGGGCTGCTTGTCTTATTATGCCACTGCTGTGCCTGACAGCTGCTGAGGCTGTTGAGTAGGTGCATGAGATCAGTGGTAATTATTACTGATGGAGGATGGGGGAGCTTATTTGCAAATTACAGCCATGGCTGTACAGCACTTTCCAGGACGAAGCTTGGGCACTTTTTAATTTTTTTTTACTACCTCCTCCCTCTGTGTTATTTGGTGCTTGATGTGCCATGCATCAAAGACCGACCTTGGTCACCAAAAGTGATAAGACGCAAAGTGTTTCTGAAGTTCACACAAACTGCTGGAAGGGGACTGGTTTGGAAATTTTCAAGAACCTTGGGGAGCAGAATGTAATCAGTATGAAATCTGGTTGAAAAGGCGTGTGCACAGTTTAAAGAGGGATCTGGGGTATGTGGATTGGGTCCGGTGGGGTTATTAGGACCAAGAGTAGCAGTCGTGTTGATGCCAGCCGGCAGTGATATCGGGTATCTGTGACTGTGTAGCAGCTAAGGAATCTAATCAGGCAGTGACTGTAAGTGCAGGTTGGAAAAGACAGTGCACAGTGACTCAGTCAGTAAGGGGAAGAGGAGCTGTGGCCACATTGTTGGAATAGCTAGCGTTTGTTTTGACAGTGTCAGGCCGGGGAAGAGTACACGGCCCTACACCCTGGCCTTCATTTGTTACAGGTGACATTTCCAGTGGCTGGCTTGGCACCACACTCAGTGTAATGGCCCGTACACCAGCCACGAACATTATGACTGCACTGCTAGTATTGTGTTAGCCAGGCTGCTCCTTGGGTCAAGATTAGCTCAGGATTACCACAGGGAAAACTGGGGACAAAAGGGGATTTTGTGGCCCTTTCCCTTTTACACTTGCTGTGAGGTGTTTACTCTTATGGTCTTGCATGCAAGTGCAGGAATAATGTGCATGATGATCTGAAATACAGTTTACGTATACATAATATATACTGAGGTAGTTTTGGGAGAATGCAGTGTGGAACAAATGACTCATTTATTTTTTATGAATTCCCAGTCCGTTAATAATGTAAATAGTCTGATTACCTGGGTGAAGTATGAATGTAGTTTTGCTTCATTGGGGGCTGTAGTTTGTTCATTGCAGAAAAGCCAGCCAGTATTTTGATCCCTGCTCCGTGTAATACTAATAGCTCTATCCTATTACTGTGTTAATTACAACTTTATTGCCAAGTGTCAGTGCAATTGCACTCACCACACATTCATGCCAATCATAAAACATAATTAAATTACAACAATGACTGAGTGGCGCCATGCGCAAGTTGGTTAGCAAGGCTTTAGTGAAACCCAAAGCATCAGCTCAAATTGGGGAATATCTTTAAGTATTGATTGAAAGTGAAACCAGTGAAAGTTTAGTGAAACCCAAAGCATCAGCTCAAATTAGGCCCTGCTTTATATGTTTTTTGGAAAACTAGCTTGCGATTTAGACGGGCAACTGGATGAAAAGCGAAACGCTGTGTGTGTGTATGTTTTATGCAGGCGGAGATTTATTGATCAATCAGCTGTGAAGTGTACCCATATAAATTATAATAAATATTGCATGTTTCCAGTGCCATACATGTCAGCCACATTGCTGTGTCACCTAATGCAAAATGGCTGAACACTGATTTATGGCTCACTTGTGACTGCTGTGTCAGCTGTGGCCCCACACTTCTCTCAGGCACCTGCTGCAAGCCCAGTCAGTGAAGGGCGGAATCTGGATGATGATGAAATAAGTGCGTCAGCTTACTGTGATTGGGTTCAGGCAGTACTTTTTTTCCCCTCAAATCTGACCCCTGTGCCTTATAGTTAAAAAACAACAAAAAACTGTGGCCTAACATTGAATGAAATTTGGCATGCACACACTGGCATCGTACCAAACCTGTATCTAGAAGAAGAACCAGTTTCTGTATCAGACTGAAACAGAAGTTGCATACCTTGGCAAACTGATATGTAATATTTCAGGATTTGCGTTACCCAGTAATTTGCAGTATTTTACCAGTTGAGATCAGCATACCGCTGTGGTGGTATCAGCAATTGGTCAGGCATACCAGCTGTTGTTTTGTTTGACTGGTTCTTTTTTTGTTCTTTTTAAGAAACACATCACACACAGAGTCTAAGAGTAAGAGAGAGAGAGAGTGTGCGGGTGTTCTAGACAAGGGAGGGAGCGGGGTGTTTGCTAACAGAGCTCTAGATAGTAATGTATCTGATAGATGGTCATGTATCTATCTGACTGGTTACAGTGATTGTCTGACAGGTTTCTGTGAACCACTTTTGCCACCTTCAGTATGTCACACCAGTCTAGGTAGCACCAGTCTGGCATGATCACGATATTTTCTGGGCAGTTGAGATGCCCTATCATAGTCATACTGTCACTGTGTCAGCATATAGCCGCATTTTTATTTTTAACCATTTACTCAAAGATGGAAGACTACAAAACCAAAATGGATGTTGACACCAAAATACGAATGAGTGGATAGGAATGGGTTATAGCTGATGTGCCATCTCCAGACAATTGTTCATCTTCAGAAAATGATGCCATGCATTATGTTTCAATTGATTCAAACATTTGTGATCAGCAAATTCACTGAATCATGTTTACACTTTCCCATATGAGGGTACTTTCCTTTGTGCTTAATGCATTTGTACATCAGGTTTTGCTTGTCAGGCCTTGTATCCCAGAACACCATGTCTGTGGATTTTGTTCATGTTGTATTCAGGAGGGCCTTGTGTGTGGATTTTTTTTCACCTTTGACTCTGGGCCAAATTTCATAATATCTGGAAGCGCCTTCTTTAATTCTCATGCATGATTGAACTTTCTTTATCAGCTCACTTTTAGGTCATGAGCACAACTACAATCAAGTTATTGTGTCACTCTGGCATTGTTTGTGCGTTAATTAAAGTGTTGGTTGTGCTGTACACCTTTTGTACCACTGATGCAAAATATGCAGTGCTGTGCATCCACTGATATAGATCACCAAATCAGCATGGCCCCTGACCTGGAACCCTGACCTAGAACCAGCTCCCTAGTTCTGTCCATCAGGTTTCACAAATTTTACCTTCCTTAAAAACTGCTCTTTTTGCAAACCTTCACTTCATTTCCACTGCTCTGAGGTATGTGTGTGCATTTGAGTCTTTGTTGTCTAAATTTATGTATACAAATTAGAATGTAAAGAATATGTAAGCACTTAGAGTTTGAGCCATTGTAGTTTAGGTGTGCCAAGTGCCCATTATTATTATTATCCTAAAGTAGGGAAGGACCCAGTGTGCATCATCACAGAATTATCTGTACAGACAAGCGGTATCAGTTACCACCGCTTTAATTGGATAATATGAGCCCACAGGTGAGGTAATCAGTTTTATCTGGAGAGACTGTCTTCCTAGATCTGAGCATATTGTCAGTGCATATTATTCTGATTCACCGATTTGGGTGGGTGTTCTGTTCTGGTCAGAGTATGTTATATTATATTAATTATTATAATATATATAATTATAATGTACTAGATAACAGACAGTCCATTTGTCAGCATTTTTATTGGAAATTATGTAACATTGGACAGTTCTTTACCATGAATCAAGGACTTGATCTTATGTGGAACTTGTTTCAGAATGGTGTTTTTTAATGTTTTGCCATCAACATGAAATTGTCAGAATGGCTGTTGAAATTACATAAACAATTAAGTGGTGCACCACAGGCCTATCATTTTGGGTAGACAATTTTGACAATTTGAGCAAAAGCAGCGTCAGTGCTGGAGGGCGTTAATCACATTTTGCTCTAGGAATGTTTGTATTGATTGCCACATGATGTGGATTAGGGAGCCTGCTATTTTCATCCTGATCTGTGGGTAGCTGTCAGTGTCAAGTTGTGTTGGGTACACATAGAGCGAACAGCTATATAACAAATTTGCAAAAAGTATTGTGACCTCATAAGCTATGTCATCTTGTCTTGATTAATCATATTTGTGTTCCATTATTGTTTATAATTTGTTTTACTGAATTAATTGTATGTATTATTTAATGAATGTATGCTTTTGATTTTGTAAGTCTGCAAATGAGTGTAATAGACGAATACTGCACATCAGTAAAGTGATTTGTTTCATTGTTGACAGTTTACCAGTGTGAAACAGTGTGCATTGCAATGCTGCATTAGCAATATTATTAAGGGTAGTAATGGCAGAAATTAGAACCTCTCTATCTCACTCACTCTCAGCCCAGAAAGTTGCAAGTGTTTTGGTCACCAATGTGGCTGGGGGGGGGGGGGGGGGGGGGGGAATGGTGACTACAAGTAATGTTGGTGGCCTGTGGCAAGTGTGCCATGATGTGATGTTTTTTGGTTTTGTTCTTGTTTCCTTCTAACTGTCTGCATGTACCACCACCAGCCTTAGCTATAGAGTCAGTGTTAGTGGCTGAGTCAATGAATTGTAAAAAGAAAGGGATTGACTGGGTGCAGCAAAAGTGAAAAGCATGTTAGCAAAGGTGGAGACCAAATGCTCAGCCCCCCCCCCCCCCCCCCCCTCCCAACCCCCCTCAGTTTTTCTGTGGTCACAGAATGGATCTTGGGATTTGACTGTGGTCTGCACTTGGATCTCATACATGTAGCTGTTACATTTTTTGACAATTACTTTTGTACTTCCTTCCTTGAAAGTGTCATTTTGTGGCTTGATAAGGGGGATTTCCCTGAAAATTTGCAAACTGTGTGTCCGTGTTAAGTAAGTGTTTGTTTGAACCTTTTTGTGTTTGGATCTTATTCCATTGAAACAGCTTTGACTGAAAGTGAGGCTGATGGAGGACAACATAATGCCAATCTGTGATTTGAGTGAATGAAGGAAATAAGTGATCATTGCAAAAATGGTAATTACAGTCAATTATTTGGCTGCCAGAGCTAACCCTGGCCCTAACCCAGTGGCGTTGTGAGATCCATTTTGCAACCGAGAGTCGGCCAAACTGCAGTAATAATGAGGGGGGCTGTAATCTCCACCGTTGCCAGAAGTGTCTGGTATAGGGAGCCAGCACTTGATCATCAAGGCTAGTGCTGTGGTGGCTTCCTGCCACAAGAGAAGGGAGGAGGGGACACAAACAATTTCCAGTTCAAATTGAACATGGCATACATCATGGCAAAAGAAGAGCTGGCAGTTTGGTAACACACACACATTGAGACAGGCTTTGTTGAATAAAACCATTTTAGATTCAAGATTATTATTTCGTCAGAGAAATTAAAATGTATTACATTGTCAGCCACAGGCTGTTTACAAATTATGGTCTTTGGTGTCACAATCACCGGTTGGATGGTGCTTGGACAATATCATCTTAGTGAAAACATTCATAATGGGGGCATCAGTTCAAGTGTGTGTGTGTGTGTTAACAATTGTTTCAAGTATGGTTGCCTTTTTGTTTTGTTTTGATTTAGATACTTTTTTTCTGTATTGTCCGGCTGCCATACTGTAGAAGCATGGTACTTTTGGTAGCCAGAGGCCAGTTGGCAGATTGCAAAGTATTTGACTTTCAGGACTGTGGCTAATTTATATCTAAAATGTCAAGCTTGAACTTTGAGGATCCATTAAAGTTAAACTAGATGGGGTGTTCAGAACAAAATCACATACTGTATCCATTCAGCTTTGCACTTGGTGCCTAAGTTTTACTTTTAATGATTTTGATCTACTTCCAACTATTTAAATACTGCCTGAAAATGAAGTTACAGGGATTCTACTTTCAACTGTTTTATAAATACTGCCTGAAAATGAGGTTAAGCGGGATTCTACTTTTTTTAATACTGCCTGAAAATGAAGTTAAGGGGGATTCTGCTTCTTGACTGTTTAGAAATACTGCCTGAAAATAAAGAGGGATTTATTTGCATCACTGTGTTTGTGTTTCTGTGTATCCATCCATCCAGGCATTGTAAAGAAAATATTTTTGGAACTATCAAACCTTTTGTGACTAAATTTGGTATTATGGTGCATCATCATGAACCTGAGTGTCATGGAGAAAAGATTTGTTTGCTATTTTCAAGATCAAGGTCACACTCACAGTGAGGGTTCATAATGTTAATTGTCATATTATCAGAATATTACTTCTTCTTTTTTATACTAATAATGTAATATCTTTTGAAGTGCTGAGCCTGTTGCAACCAAATTCTGTTTGATGGTGCATCATCATATGCATCATAAGCCAGTGAGTCTTGTATTAATATTTGGGATTACTATGTGCAGGGTCATGGTCACAGTGAATGTCCAAAATGTGAATGAATCTCGACAATAGCTTCTGAACTGCTGAGCCTTTTGTAACCAAACTTTGTGTAGTGATGCATTAACATGAGCTTGAGAGTTGTGCCAAAAGATTGGTTAGCTATCATCAAGGTCAGCCTCAGTGAGGATCATTATAATGAGATTATGACATTCTGCTTATTGTCTGCACAGCTGACACTTTGCATTCAGATGTAGTTTGATGGTACATCATCAAAACCCAGGTATCTCCTGAAAAGATTGTATTGTTGTGTTCAAGGTCCAGGGAATACTAGTGAAGGTTCAGGTTTCAAAGAATGTTCATCTTGACAATTTTTTCTGAACCACTGTGGCACTGAGCCGTGTAATCATTTGTGGGTTGTTGACAGGGAGTCATTTGACCACCACACATTGGTTGGGGATAGCTCAGTGGTTAGAGCACTGGGCTTGGGTTTGAATCCCTGCAGGAGTGGCGGGAGATTTTTCTTCTCCAGGGTTGACTTTCTTGCCAGCTGACTCTTATTTCAGTATCCATTCCACCCCTGTGTTACTGCAGTAGCACGTAAAAGATCCTGGTCATTCTGCCCAAAAGCACAGGTGGCAGGTTACAGCTAAACATGCATACACCTTATGTATGTGGCTGTGCATGAAGTGACATGGTTGTATGGTGTACACAGAGCTTGCGCTGAGACGGCTGCAGTTTCGTGTGGCACAAGGCATGCCAGTGCTGTAAGTACACCACTTCAGTGGCTATTCAAAAAAACATGCTATAAAAAGCTATTCACTCATGTAAAACCACATGCGAGCACAGTGAGTCTGCTCAAGAGAGCGGAGAATAGCGCTATATAATTATAAGCGATCATCAGTCAATTGGACATTGGACTGAGATTTATGTCTTCAAAATGTAAAACTTTTTTTTGGTAATTGGCATGACATCTGAATACTTTTTTGCGGTCGGACAAGGCAGGAAATGTTTTTTAAACAAGCCTTGTTTGTTCATCAGTTTTCAGTGCTAACCATCATACAATTGATATAGTTGACTTTGGAAATACCAAAGAGTGACTTCCCCTAGCTATTACAGCTATCTGACTAGTGTTAATTTTCAACAGACATGATGCTGCTGAAGAAAAAGAAACAAACTGCTGCCTGGGCAATGCAGGCTTAATTGGGAATTCTGTCAGAGAGTGGGGTCAAGATAAAATGCTTGGTTTGCATAAGAACTTCAAGAAATGTTGACGGATAGATTGGACAGCCAGTAACAAGTGACTGTGCAGGGGTGGGGAAATGCCATTACCCGATGTAAGGTCCAGCATAGGTCTACTGTTGGGCAGCAAATATTCACTTTCTGAGTTGCCTGTGCCAGAGACCTGGGTTTTAGAGCATGGGTGTACCTGCAAGTCAGTGGGAATTGGTGATGCCACTTTATTGATGATGTGCCCTCAGCCTGTAAGCCAGCGTGGCTGTGCCCTGAGGAGTTCAGATTCAAAGCAAAAAAAGATGTGTGTATATATATTTTGTATAATATATATTCAGGGTAAGTAACTTCATTTTTTACGTCCAAGCAACCAGGACAGTGATAAGTATCAGTTCAATATAGTGAAAGAACAGTGCACTGCACCATATGAAGGCCACAAGTAAAAGTAGTTTATCCTTTTTTACTGTCACACTGTGGACTCCATTAAAGTTGTTATTAATAAAGGTTGAAGTTTGATGCTACAGTGTTTGAAACTTGGCATGATAAGAACCTTCTCCCCCTCTCTCCATCATCTTCACTGAGTGCAACAAGCATGTTGCTGTCTATGTGGAGTTAAATTGTGCTGTACATGTGGACAGTGATATATTACTCTTTTTTTTTTTTTTAACACAATGTTACTCTGCTGAATCGTGAAACCATGCATGATAAAATTAGGAAGCTTTTGCTTTTGTAAAGGAAAATGGCCTGTTTACTTAAGTTTAAACATTCAAGTGAATTGTGGACTGCACAGGCTCATGTGGGCCTAGTTTATGAATGAACCGTTGCAAAGCGAGAGAATGTGATTGATCTAGCCTCATTCTTGACTCCAAGCGTTAGTCAGCGGCAGGAAGAGAGAGTCAGTGGAAAACAAACCACAACTGGTGACTTGTGATCAATACAGAGGCATCTTTGGTGTGAAGCGGATTTCAGTGTATACTTGTCAGGGGGAATTGATTACAGTCAGGCTTTTGTCCTCCAGCGGCTCTGTAATGAGTTTGGGAGGGCCAGCCTGCCTGTGCTTGGCTTGAAGCTGGTGGCAGTTCTGACACTAGTGGATGATAGCACACAGGCTGAAGGGGGCTGATGGGTTTTATGAGCTTTTTTCTCTTTCAGCCCCCCCCCCCCCCCCTCCCCAACACACACACACACATGGTTGGGGTGAGGGTATAATCACTGTCCGTCTGTCTATCCATGTCTCTGGATTTTGTCTTGATGATATCCTCTGAATATCTTAACCTTTTGTAACCAAACTTGTATGGTGGTGCATCAGTCAGTATGAGTGGTATGTGAAAAATTGCCATGCTATCATGTTTACAGCAAGGACTTTTGCAAACAAATGTAAGCGTTTCTGCTGTATTTTAATTTTTATGAACTGTTGATCCTTTTGCAACCAAACTTACTTTGATGCTGCTTCATCATATTCATAGGCTGACATTAAAAATAAGAATGAGTTAGTGCTTTTCAGATTGTGTTCTCTGTGTATCATTTGGAATAGTTTAGATTCAGTAACCAAGTAATCAAAGGATTGTTGAAATGATATGGGGAAAAACCTCTGTTGGTATGAAAACACTTTTGCTATGTAATAATAATAACGAAAATTTGTAAAGCGCCAACCCTGTGGCTTGAACAAACTTAACACACATACATCAAGGTGGAAAATGTTATCTGCAGTTTAACAAAAACTAACACGATGTACACATCAACAAGGGTTCCAGCATAACTATGTGCAATATGCACACACACACACACACACACACACACACACACACACACACACACACACACACACACACACACACACACACACACACACATTGTACAGACTGATAGGGGTGAAGGATAGTGTTGCTTAACTGAAATATTCTGAGAAGAGAAATGTCTTGAGTTTGCTTTTGAAGGAAGAGAGATGCCACAAGATTACCTACAACTGAAGGTAAATTGACAGTAACCTATCTGCCTCAGTCTATGATAGTAGCCTATCTGCCTCAGTCTAGCCTGTGTCATGTTAGTTAACATCCTACCCCAATAGTGTCACAATCAGCTTTTGTGTTTCCTTGAGGGAGAACTTGGTACATTGTGAAATGTTGACACACCATGACAGGTTATACACTGTGACGGTAGTTGTCAAAGGTTTCTGCTGTTTGCTTCAGACTGAGAAGGTGCAAGAGAGAGAGAGAGAGAGAGAGAGATGTCATGAATGCCCACAGGCCCTTGACATCCTTTGACTACTGATATAATCTTATTCAGTTATTGTTTACATTTTGCACTCTAGCTACTTATAAGGTTATATTACTTGTAATAAGACAAATACAGTGGAACCTTTGTGAAAGACCACCACCATAAGAGTTGACCACCGCTCTGTTACGACTTACGTAAGACCACACCCTGCCCTTAGTTTTTATTATTGTTATTTATGTCTTACATTCTGATGCTAATAATACAGTGGAACCTTCATGAAAGACTTGATAGGAGTAGACCTTCACTGTGTTATAGACCACACCCGGCCCTTCAGTGGCTTCACAGTTTGCGGTGAATGACCCCTCCACCAAAGACCGTCCCTTTTATGCTGTGCCTATGGGGCTATACAGTCCCACTGCACTAAAAGAGCAGGTCTGAATACAGACCCAGTTTAAATTGCCATTAGGCAGGAAAACCAAGGAGTGCTGCTTAGTCAGTGTACAAGTTGCTACCTTACAACATTTGCATTCTTTACAGTATTACTGTATGACATCTATTACGTAACACCATGTTTGTCCTCTGTGTCAGTACATAGATGACTCTCAGAAATGTTGAAACTGTTGAAAGTGCCAGTCATTGAATGAACCTTTACAAAGAACTTACACTGGGTTAAGTTCTACAGGGCGTTTTTCCACTGGGTGGCGGTATGGCAGCCTGATGTTGGGATACCTGCTTTGTTGTAAAGATATCCACTGAATGAAGATTGGATCTTAATTATTTAAAGGCTTCTGGCCCTGATTGCATCATTATTATGCTTTCTTACACAGCATTTTCTTGCTTTTCTGTTGTTGTTGTTGTTGGTCTATTCCTTTTCTGCGTATCCTTATTTAATGCACGCACACGCACACACACACACACACACACAATTAGGCAGGAAAAGAGACTATAAACCGAGGTCCCCTGTGTGTATATGCATGCAAAAAGATCACATACGCTCGTTAAAGATCCTGTAGTCCATATCATAGTGGACTATGGAATCAACAAAATAACCCAGCATGCAGTAAAAGTGTTGGAGTCTTTATCATGTTGAAGTTGGACACTGTATGAAAGAAGAAGACACACACACAGAGTCTCTCTGTCTCTCTGTCTCTGTCTCTGTCTCTGTCTCTGTCTCTCTCTCTCTCTCTCTCTCTCTCTCTCACATACACACATGTATACACACATACACACACACACACACACACACACACACACACTCCATCACAGATCAGATAGGTTGCCGAAATATACACAATACTTCATTTTTTCGAACAGCAGACTCATTTTTGGTGTACTTTAATGCGTTGCTCAGTACACAGTTTTTAGATGTCCTTTACAACAGTCTGTGTCACTCCGACCACGTCATAGATGTTATAATGAAAGGGGCAATGCTATGGTGCCCTTGTCTGACTGTCACCTCGTGAGGCAATCCAGTGGAGACTGCTTCCACCTCCATTGTCAGTGAGACCTAATACTGTAATAGGCTGCATTATATCAGTGAATGATGATGAGGTCTCACCTTGCTTTACAGTGTAGCCCTGGTCTGACTGGTCTTGGTGACTGAGCCATCACTATGGCCATGCTGTTTTCTTGGATGATAGGCTTAATCTCTGAATCTGCTTTGCCTGGCTGCTGGTTAGTCTTAGCAGTGTGTTTACAGGGAAAGTGACCTAATTTCCCCCAGATCCTAACTATACAGAAGGGAGCTTGAAACTCTCTGTTCTTAAACAGAATTTCATTATGGTGTAATTCTTTATTATGTCGGTAGTAAATTGGAACTGTAAATAGACCTTGGATTTTAATGCTGTCCACTTCATGACGAAGTGCTGCACAAACTAGTGCATTGGAAATATATATATATATATATATATAAATTATTGTTTCATACAAAACAGCTGTGGGACCACATTAGAACAGTCTCACTCACAGTCGTTGACAAAAGAAAATAATTATGCATGTTATTGTTCGGTGTTAGTGTTAATGTCATTGTCTGGACACAGGGATTAAATACTTTTTGCCGGTTTATGACCACATATGTTACAACTAAAATACCATCGATGTTGTGCAGGACAGTTTCGTTTAAAATTTAAGTGAGTGGCAGAAGTGTAGCACTGCGTAACCCCCAAGTCTTCTCCCCCCCCCCCCCCCCACACACACACATCCGCACACACTCTCTCTCTCGTTTGTGTTTTCTCCACTCTTCAAACTTGAAATATCGACGGCCGTTTCACTTGCGCGGCCGGAAGGAGTGCGTGGGGCCAGGCTGTTGTTTTGCCCTCATCCGTGGACTGTGAAATTCCGTAGGACAAACGATAAACAGTCTTTTGAGAGGCAGCGCGTTTGACCCAGAAGGGTACCATCACCACCGGAAGTACTGAATAGCCTGCCTGTGACTGCCCCTCTCTGTCCCTCACACTCAGACAACGCGGACCAGTCGGCCTTCTCCGCGCCGCGTCGGCTCTCCCTGCGTATCGATCGTGGGCGGGCAGGCAGGCAGGAAGCCTCGGGGCCTTGCCCCCACCGCCCCTACCAGGCAGAATAATCAATGGGCAGTAATCAGGGAGCCAAAAAGAGTGCTAATTGACTCGACCCAACGTTTGTTTGCTCACAAAGATTTGGGCCCCTGGCAGACCCCTATAGCCGCGTGCCTTTCTTGGCCGTGGAGGGGGCCTCGCGAGGAGCCATTTTTAATTTGATCAGGCGCCGGAACGTTGCAGATCATTTGAAGCTTGCGGGGGTCAGGAAAAGATCTGATGGCCATGTGATCGTGTGGGGCTGGGTCGGAGTGTTGTTCTATCAGTGCGACTGACAAGCTAATCTCTCTCTCTCTTGAGAGGGGGGGGGGGGGGTCTCTGTACTTGAGTTATAGCAACTTTTGTTGTAGGGCTCTTCTTCCCTATCAGCATGATTTCTGGTCGTCGTCATGGGATGGCTGAAGAACTGTCACAGATTATGAAACTACATCGTACGCCGTGTAGATGACTCATCAGTCCCGTTGAACGATTTGATAAAAAATAAAAATAAAACACATTTATGACTGTAGCAGTGCTTGACCATCTCTGTTCAGCCTTTCAGTTTATCTTTGAATGTGTGTGTGCCACGGTGTATAACGTATATATTATAGTTATTGTATGCTGTGTGATATGTTACATTCTTCTTGGCAGAATACCATACTTAAGGTCTGTTTGTTGAAATGTATGTAATCGTGGTTTTTCACATGAGTTATTTGCACAGAGCAGTGAGTTTAACTCGGGTTAGAAAATGGCGCTTTATAGGGATGATCTATTATTGTTATTATCTCTGTCAAGGCTGCAGTGGGCGGTGGGAACACAGATGACCCGAGGTGGAAAGAGGGGGCCGGCGTTGCTCCTTTCTTCCCCGCACAGCCGTGATTGAATCCGTGTGCTACCGAAGTAGTTAGCTACTGTTTGCACGTCTCGGCAAGACGGATGACTTCAGGTGTGTCACTGTGTTTGCTCACCGGGCGCAGGTGTTGTGTTTCCGCTCATCAAAGGGGCCACAGGTGTACACCGTAACTCAGTCAGGCCTCAGCGTGGTGCGCAGTCATGCGTGGACGGAGATGAATTGAAGAGAGCAGCGACATTGAGGCGGACTCCGGGGCTGAAGTGCGATAATTTTACACGCCACCGCTTGCGATTTGTGATCGCTTGGTGGATTTATTGCCGTGTGAAAGGGAGCGCATACCGGGCCGGAGGGGCAGGCTTGTCGGAAGCGGAGGTTTGTTCACTTGTCGAGAAAAGATAGCCTGACGGCGCTGACAAGGAAGCGCGTTTTGTGACCGAAGGCGTCAATCGGACGAGTGTATGAAATGACTGGAAGGAAAGTTGCGGTGCTGAAGTGGATATTGACAACTAGATGGGGAGATGCTGGTCCAAGCAGAAGCCCCCTCCCCCCGAACACACACCTTCGGCCCTGTTTGTTCGAGGAAGTTGGGCCAGTTTGTGTTCCCTTGTAGTGGCGAAAGTGGCCCCGGGGCAAGAAGTTGGGCCAGTTTGTGTTCCAATTTAGTGGCGAAAGTCAACCCTAGGCAGGAAACTGTTTCCGGGTAGTGGCGAATGTCACCCGTGGGCAGGAAGTTGCGCCAGTTTGTGTTCCCATGTAGTGGCGAAAGTCACCCCTAGGCAGGAAACTTTCCGGGTAGTGGCGAAAGTCACCCCTAGGCAGGAAACTTTCCGGGTAGTGGCGAATGTCACCCCTGGGCAGGAAGTTGCGCCAGTTTGTGTTCCCGTGTAGTGGCGAAAGTCACCCCTGGGCAGGAAACTGTTCCCGGGTAGTGGCGAAAGTCACCCCTGGGCAGGAAACGTCCCGTGTAGTGGCTAAAGTCACCACTGGGCAGGAAGTTGGGCCAGTTTGTGTTCCGGTGTAGTGGCGAAAGTCACCCTTCAGGAGCTTTGTGGCTGTTGACAGAGCTTTCATATTTAGTGAATCAAACAGCATAATTATAACATTCTGATGACTGATTACCAGCTCCATTTTGTAGTTGTGAACAATGCCGCACACCTAGCAATCCCTTGTGACTAGAAAAATAGGTGCTGCTTCTTCCCTGTGAGAAGTAACGTAATTTTCATTTGATAAAGAAGCGACAACTCTAACATGTTTTGCTGTTGTTGCTTTTTTACTGCATCAGTAGAAGCGGCCCATACAAGCAGCGAATGGCAGAAGGTTTACAAGTCGTTGGCTGTACTGAGAGGAAAGCGCGCTGTGTGATTGACGAGACTATCAGACGATCACTTGACTGCTCACCACTCACGGCCTCCTTCTCGTCCTGCCGTCTGCCCGCCTATTTCTTTCTGGCTGTTTAGTGGAACTGCCTCTCCACTGAACTAACGCCCTTGTTCAATTAGTTCGTACTCGGTACCTCGGTCAAGTGTCAAAGAAATGAAAGAAACGACACACTCGAGTCAAGGGGAGTAGGGTATAAGCTGTCTGTCTACGGGTCCCATTGGTGACATCTCGGGCTTGGATTACTGCAACAGTTCTTCCTTTGGGAACTGTACAGCCAAGCATATTACAGAGGATTGAGAATTCAGAGCTGGTGTCGGGGACCAGAGTGATAAAGTACAAGGGAACGCATTACGCCTCAGTCAGGGCGTCTGCGCTGGCTACTGACATATTGAATTTGATAAAGATCCTGACACTGACCTGTTCCCGTGGAAGGGTGCAACAGGCGCACAAGTTAGGGGCCCCTGTACTGAGAATCCATAGGTGTTCGACTTCAGGGCTCTCTTCTTTAAGGTCGGAACATAGGTTTGCACGCTTCACTTGACCCACCAGGATATAGCCTTTCTGTGTTATCTCTTGCCATTCAGCTTCTTTTTTCCCTTTACATATGAAGGGATGCCATATCTGTCTTGGACGGTAAACAAGACTTTTATCTGTCAAATTCGCTTTAGGCAAGTTGGGGAGTTATTTTGATTTGGTTCTTGATGAGGGCGTATTTCTTAGGCTAGGATTTGTTGAGTGGACTTCTATTTTAAAGTAGGCCGTTGTTTGTTTGGGTACATTTTGAAGTAATATCTCTGAGAGTACGTTCTAAAGGATCTTGATTGATGTTATTAGCTGCAGATAAACTGAAATATATATTATGTAGCACTTGGCGTCATTGCACACCTTACCTTGGCTGTGTCCCGCAGTAGAGCACTGCGGACGCAGAAATGACGGTTCCCTCAGTTGAAAGCCCAGAGCTGACAGCTAAACGACAGATGTTCTCCCGTTAAACTGTAGAGTAGGTCAGAATATGGCCATGCATTCTTCGCCCACTGCCAGGAATGTCTTCCTTGTCCTAATTTCTACCTTCCCGGTTCACCTTCATTTTTTCTCCGAAACGTCTTCCTACTTTTTAATTGCGTTAAGTTTAGATTTCCCGTATAGACCCCGCGAAATGAAATAGGTCACCCTGCACCCTGCAAGCGATTTAAGCAAGTTCCCTTGGTGAATGCCTACGGAATATAAATAGGTACCAAAACATGTGTGCATTGAGAGATAGGTAGGTGGGTGGTTGTTTTTGGCGATGTAATAGTGAATTAGACAAACGGGCAGTTTAGTGACGTGTTTTGAGCTGCTGTAATTTTGAATGTGGGATTCGTCCTGAGGTGACCCTGTGCGGTTGACGGGACGTTAAAATCCAAGAACTAACTAACCAACAATGATTGGTCCAGGTTAACACTAGTATGGCTTGGCCAGGTGGATCATGTTCTGTGACAGTCTTGTCCTGGCTGATCATGTTCTCTGTGATAGGCTTGTTCGGGTTGATCACGTTCTTTGACAGTCATGTCAGGGTTGTTGATCTCTTTCATGCAGCGCTGTTCTCCGCTCTCGAGCAGTCACTGCGTTCTTGTCGCATGTAAGTCGAAATTCTTGTGGAGGAAGAGGGAGATTATAACAAACTTCGTGTTCTCTGTGACAGTCTTGTCCAGGTTGATCGTGTTCTCTCTGACAGTCTTGTGTAGGTTGATCAGGTTCTCCGTGACAGTCTTGTCCAGGTTGATCATGCTCTCTGTGACATTCTTGTCTAGGTTGATCATGTTCTCAGTGACAGTCTTGTCTAGGTTGATCAGGTTCTCCGTGACAGTCTTGTCCAGGTTGATCAGGTTCTCCGTGACAGTCTTGTCCAGGTTGATCAGGTTCTCCGTGACAGACTTGTCCAGGTTGATCAGGTTCTCCGTGACAGTCTTGTCCAGGTTGATCAGGTTCTCCGTGACAGTCTTGTCCAGGTTGATCAGGTTCTCCGTGACAGTCTTGTCCAGGTTGATCAGGTTCTCCGTGACAGTCTTGTCCAGGTTGATCAGGTTCTCCGTGACAGACTTGTCCAGGTTGATCAGGTTCTCCGTGACAGTCTTGTCCAGGTTGATCAGGTTCTCCGTGACAGTCTTGTCCAGGTTGATCAGGTTCTCCGTGACAGTCTTGTCCAGGTTGATCAGGTTCTCCGTGACAGTCTTGTCCAGGTTGATCAGGTTCTCCGTGACAGTCTTGACAGGCCTTAACCTGATCGCCACTTGTGTCCGCCTGCAATTCTTTTTGGGTTGGTAGCCTACCAGTAATGCCAGTCTCTAGTCTAATTCCCTATTGATCCGGGCCCAGACGGCCGCTGCCGTGGCTTCCATTCGCCATCTCCAGACTCTCGTGTGTGCGCCCAACTGTCGGCTTTGCTGGTGCTGCTCGAGTGTTATCGTCTTGCAGGTCTCGCCGCGGCTTTTGGGGGGCGCGGGACAGGTTTATGTGCATGCGAGCGCTTTGCCAGATGACTGTAATTAATTGGGTTGAAAAATGCCTGTGCGTATGTTTTAAATTATGGCGCTTGGGTAGCGTGGAGCCATGTATGATCAGCGTGAGAAAGACGTGTGTGTGTGTGTGTGTGTGTGTGTGTGTGTGTGTGTGTGAGAGAGAGAGAGAGAAAGAGAGAGACAGACAGACAGAAATTAGAAGTTTGACATTTATGAAGTACCAATATAGACTGTAAATATAGAGATCAGGGGCCTTAACTATGAATCGGGACTACGGTAGGCCAGGCCTAAACCAAAGTCCCTGACTTTAAGAGTCCGAGACTTTGAGTTAGGCAAAGTTCGTATACATGGACGCGGACAATGGTCGAGACAACAGAGTCTCTGACTTCGCGCTGATAAGAAAGTGGTCTAAAGTTAGCACTGCCCCGTCTAAAGTTAGCACAAGCGATGACGCGTGTAATACGCGTCATCGCTTGTGCTAACTTTAGACGGGGCAGTCCCATCTGGGCATGCGCACAAGCGATGACGCGTGTAATACGCGTCATCGCTTGTGCTAACTTTAGACGGGGCAGTCCCATCTGGGCATGCGCACCGACACGCTTCGTTCACTTCCCTACGACGTATTTCGCACGCGCAAACATCGGTAAACATAAACATTAGGTGAAGGCATGCCTGGCAGACCCCGATTCTGGATGTGATTCGCCATGTTTTACTTCTGCAACACCCAACGATCTCGACGAGGTCATTATTCGTAAAAACGCTAATCTCTCGACATCTTCGATGGAGTATTCTTCTTGGCATTTACTGAATCGAGTAACCGTAGCATCGTCTGCTGTGTCGGCCATTTTGAACTTGTCAGAAAGGCGAGTGGACGCTGTGAAATCAGGTAGCCTACGCTGTGCAGATGAATTTAAATAACAAGAAAATAAATAGTGATAATGCAAGTCGTCAAGCAAACTTGCTCTCATAATAATTTGCAAACATTAAATCATACGATCATATTAATCAGTGTCTGCGTCGCTCGGCGAGTGCGACCTTTCTTCCCTCCAAAATGAAAGGGAACATCTAGTAGTAGTACTCATTTGACGAAGTAAACGAAAGAAAAAAGAAGAAAAAATAGAATTAAAAAGAGAGAGAAGTCGCTGGATTCAGACGTAAAGAGGCAACAACAGCAAAAAAACTAACAAAAACAACAAGAAAAATCAACTTTCCAAGCATAACAAGGCTAAAAAGCAGTCATAGTCCCGGGCCTACGACCTTTAGTCCAGCGAAATCGCTAGCCTAAATATCGGCTGTTTCGGCCCGGACTTTGGTGTGGTCCCGGTCCATGGTTACTATTTTGGGGCCATTGTCAATAGCCTTGAGATTTAGGCCGGCCTACCGCTTTAGGCCCGATTCATAGTTACGGCCCCAGCGCCCCCACCCCCTTTTACCTTCGCCACTTTACGACCCTCACCTTCGTGTTACTCGTATTGTTCTTTACTGATACTTCCGCTTAGTTTCAGTCTTGAGATTGTTAGGCCGTTATTGACGTTCGAGGCAGTTCTGCTGTTTGAAGCTGTACTTCGAAAAGAAGAGAAGAAGAAGAAAGGTTCAGACTTGGAAGAGCCCCCCCCCCCCCCCCCCCCCCCCCCCCCCCCTCCCACACACACACACACACACACGCGCGCACACATGCAGGCTTTGCCATTTCCTCAGAGTGCAAGTAAAGTCTGAAGGTTGTTGCCGTTACATTATTATCCGTGCTCGTCAGGCAGAATAGCGCTATCGTCAACGGCAAGTAAAGTCTGAAGGTTGTTGCCGTTACATTATTATCCGTGCTCGTCAGGCAGAATAGCGCTATCGTCAACGGCAAGTAAAGTCTGAAGGTTGTTGCCGTTACATTATTATCCGTGCTCGTCAGGCAGAATAGCGCTATCGTCAACGGCAAGTAAAGTCTGAAGGCTGTTGCCGTTACATTATTATCCGTGCTTGTCAGGCAGAATAGCGCTATCGTCAACGGCAAGTAAAGTTAAGTGCCGATAAGTAATGCTGTGCGGAAACACATTAGCCCGTGTTGTCGATCTCCTGCATAGGCTAGAACGTGCAGAGTAATGTTGTGTGTTTTTGTGTGCTTGCAGAGCAATGATGTGTGTTTTTGTGTGCGTGCAGAGCAATGATGTGTGCGTGCCGAGCAATGACGTGTGTTTTTGTGTTCGTGCTGTGCTTGGTTTTGTCGTTATATCGTATCCTCAGATAGCTGGGGGCGGGGGGATCAAGCAAGTGTTTTCAGTCAGGCAGGACGAGTGAATGAAGTCAGCGTGGAGCGGCAAGGACTGTTATTGATTTGTTGATTGATTGATGGCCCCACTGTGATTGATCTTCGGGTCCCAGTCTCATGGTTGGGTCAGAACCACAATGCAGTATTTAAGAAAAGAATTTCGAAAATACCGGTCTACGGGTTCATGCGAGGTGTCACTTTGTCACTACTCCATTACATTACTGGTGACTGATAGTTCAGGTGTGCAGCGTAGTGCCAGTGTCTGTAAAGTTCATGTGTTTGCAGTGTACTGCCAGTGTCTGTAAAGTTCCTGTGTGTGCAGCCTACTGCCAGTGTCTGTAAAGTTCCTGTGTGTGCAGTGTCTGTAACGTTCCTGTGTGTGCAGTGTCTGTAAAGTTTGTGTGTGTGCAGTGTCTGTAAAGTTCCTGTGTGTGCAGTGTCTGTAATGTAAAGTTCCTGTGTGTGCAGTGCACTGCCACTGTCTGTAAAGTTCCTGTGTGTGCAGTGTCTGTAAAGTTCCTGTGTGTGCCACTGTCTGTAAAGTTCCTGTGTGTGCAGTGTACTGCCACTGTCTGTAAAGTTCCTGTGTGTGCAGTGCACTGCCACTGTCTGTAAAGTTCCTGTGTGTGCAGTGCACTGCCACTGTCTGTGACGTTTATTAATCTGTTGTTCGTTCCAAAGTCTGGGGATCTCTCAGCTTCTGTCTCACGCTTTGGTCCGCACTAGTCTGCAGGAAAATGTCCTCTGTGTGGAGATACAGGAACTATGTGGGGATACCTTTTGTTGATGAAATTCTCCGGTAAGTTAATTAACATTACAAAAGAGATCGGTGAAAAATGAACATAGTATCGCAGCATACCAGTGTGTTCACCATTTCCTGACCCCTGACGCTGAATAAAGAATTGCCTTGAACGGTGGGTTCAAGTCTTCGGTTTCATGTGCGATACAGCCGTGAAAAAACAGTCAAACGGGAAAGCGTGAAACAACTCCGTGCAACACCGTTAGTCTCTAACAGCCAGGCCAAACGTAGCAGCACCCATGCATGCACCGACACACGGCACGTGCAACACGTTGTGGCTACACTAAGAGTTAACAAGTTACTGTGTTGATTGCACACTCCCAGCCTCGCTAGACTGTGGTAAGCTTGGAGTTTTGAGACGACTGCCTTCATTCTGGGCTGAAATACGTGTTTGTTGTCAGTCGCTTTGATCTGGAGTTAGTCTCTGTTCTCTAGCAGACTCACTGTCGCATGCGATTCTGAATGATTGGCCCCGAAGGGAGGCCGGGAATGTCTGATGTCAAGCTCTTGTCTGGAATCTCAGTGCTGTCGTTTGATTGGTTTTGTAGATTGACTTGACTGAGGGTTGATATATATATATATATATATATATATATATATATATATATATATATATATGAGAAGAGTTTAGAAATATGTATTTGCTTAATGAGTTTGACTGTCCTGAGGTGATCCAGTGTGGTTGACAGGACATTAAAATCCAATTACTACTACTACTACTGAATGAGTACTGAATGAGTGACCGTAGTCGATGTGGTGTACTTACAGAACGTGAAGCTGCTGCCGTCTCCGCGCACGGTGTTCGTTCGCCATATAACCATGCACCAGTTTACTGTGTCATTTCATGCCAAATCCACATACGTAGGGTGCATGTGTGGTTAGCTGTAACCTGCACGTTTGGCAGAGTGAGCGGGATCTTTTACGTGCTACTGCGGTAACATGGGGGTGAAACTGATACCGAAATAGCACAGAAGGTTGACCCCGGGGAAGAAAATTCTCGCGCCCCTCCTGCCGGGACTCGAACCCGCGACCTTTGGATCACGAGCCCGGCGCACTACCACTGAGCCATCCCCGCTCCCCAAG
The DNA here is from genome assembly GCA_018857735.1 of Alviniconcha marisindica. NCBI lineage: Eukaryota > Metazoa > Mollusca > Gastropoda > Provannidae > Alviniconcha > Alviniconcha marisindica. The sequence goes on from JABMCL010003236.1 coordinate 60,414, forward strand.
GAAACAGCACGATATTGGATTAGGATTAAGTTCATAATCTCAGTCGTGTTCAGTGCTGTCCTGTCGCTACTCCTGCAGCCAATGCCGAGGAGAAGTAGGCCAGTGTGGAGAGCGGAGCAGGTGTCGACAAGCCCCTGGACAAGGCAGCGGGCAGGGCCTCGGTATGCGAGGAGAACGTGATCAGCCTGCGTGTTTGTGGGTGTGGATAGGCTGTGGGTGTGCGTGAAGTCGATGTCAATATTGACTCGCTAAACTCTCGGCTCTACCTGACGCATGCAGTAGCTGCACACCGCCGCTCGTATTCGACACCAGCCCCGAGCTTTAAAGAAATGTGACACAGAATTAATAGTACTGCTTCGCTCGTTGAAGTAAAGGAGTGTGTGTGGGGGTGCGGGTGCGTTGTAGTATTGTTATGGCCTCGTAACGAAGTTAAGGGTTAATAGATGTTGGAATCACCGTGACTGTGACCCATATGTACAGTAATTTACACTTTACAGCGACACTACATAGTACCGTTTTTACAATGTTAGTGTCAAAACGCTGAAGCTGTTGCTTTACACGCACTGCGCTCTAGTGTCGTGTAAATTATGCATAGGCTAACCCGTAGCAATATCCTTTTGTCGGTAATGTATTCACGTTCAGTTTGTTTTCACGACCTCCTTAGCTTTTATCTTCCAAGTAAGTTAAAATTCTGTTTTCTGTTGTGAGAACAAACAAATGCAAGTTTTGTATTAGTTTGCTCATAGCTCGACAGTGAAGACGAGAAGAAGTGGAGTCCTGCATGTGTGCTGGCTTCATAGTTGGCATCAGTCTGGTAATGACTAAATGAGCATGATAGCCAACGGTCGATGTCTTACTTTGTGTTTTGCTTTGTTGCAGGTAAGTGACAGACAGAGGGAGGGTAGCTCGTGGTGTGTAGCCCATTGCATGGTACAAACAGCAGTCCGCGCACTGTCTACTAGTAGTGAGTACCACTCACATGCAGGTACAGCAGATAATTTTGTTGTCGATGCATATATCTTGATTCAAACGGAAAATCAGCTGTCCAGAAAATCTGATGAAGAGGCATCGCCTGATCAACGGGTCCGCATGAACAACGAGTATTTCGACTTCGTATCTGCCAGCCTTTATGACAACAACACACGCATGCACACAGGCAGACGCGCACGCACGCACACACGCACTCACACACATACACACACAGGTAGGCGGCTAGTCGCAGCATGCCAGCAGTGTGATAAAATGTTGCAGCCGTTATCAGTTCAAATCTTGTCATATTATCGCAAGGCGGAGCAGACGATTGTGTTGATGCAGATTATCGTAAGGCGGAGCAGACGATTGTGTTGATGCAGATTATCGTAAGGCAGAGCAGACGATAGGGTTCATGAGCAGACGATAGTGTTGATGCAGACCTGTAGTTGCCACTTCCCAGATCGAGCGGACCGACAGTGGACGTAGTCTGACCAGACACGCGGGATCATTGATGAGGCAATAAACGCCGAGCGGCCGTTAGAGCTTGCCACATGACTGGCGCAGTATACAGCCCGGTCCCAGAGCAGCCCTGGCGGCATGCGTGTTTATGTGGACTTTGGAGGCCTTCGCCAGGCCACATACAGCCGGCAGATGCTCTTCCCACCACTCTCTCGTTTCTCAAGCTCTGCAGAGAAACGAGGCATGACCCCACCCCGTAAGGAGACTTAAGTGTGTATGATAATTAATGTCAAAATATGTTTGGTTTCACGCAAGGTTTTAGTGGTTTATTTCAGATAAGCGGCGATGGGTGCATGCCAGAACCTACTGTAAGACGATCATCTGTTTAAGCTTTATTATTTTAAATCTGAGTCTTGTGCCTGTTAATCACAGGTGGAATTTTTAAATATTTGTTTTTTAGTTACAAGTAACTGGTCATGAACACGTGGCACGGAGGCTGCTAATGTCTTCTGACTGTCGAAATCCCAACAAGTTTTGTCATGCCATATTGGTAACTGCGCTTCGTTGGCTTGGGAAAATAATATTGACCAATTTAAAAGGTTGGAGCTGTTTGGCGCATTGATACTGTGTGCAGCTACATCAAATTTGGTTTTCTTTTGTGCTGCACCACCGTCAACACGCCAAGAGAGCTTATTGCAGCAGAGTGCTGAAACTACTGTACTGTCACTGAGTTAGAAACTCAGTGATAACTGCTGTCCGATTACGCGCAGAGTCGGGTCCGCATTAATGACAAGTATTTCGCGTTCAGCGTCTGGATCTGCCAGCCTTTATGAAAACAACACGCGCACGCCCCCCCCCCCCCCCCCCCCCCCCCCCCCCCCCCCCCCCCCCCCACACACACACACCACACACACACACACACACACACACACTGGATTGATCATTGGCACGGATAAAAGCATGAGCGAGCCTGGGTTTGTGTGAAGTGGTTCTTTGCTGTCCAACTATTAATATAGAACTTTCTAAATCGAGCGGGGGAAAGATTGCACACAGCCCGCTCGCTTTTTTGAACACCGCAGCTCGCATTAGCCTTTGGTTAACGCGCTGCCTGCTGAATAGAATGCTGGTGAGCCGGTTTGGCCTAGTGGTAGGGCGTTAGGCTGGTAAGCGGAAGGGCCTCGGTTCGATACCGCTTCGTCTCTCCTTTCTCCTCAGAAGGGTTGTGGTTTGTGGACACTGTCTTGTGACTTTGTTCCTCACAATTAATGAAACATTAAAATGGCTCTCATCGCTGTCCATCTTCAGACGAATGCAGGAGTCATTCTGGTGGTGATAGTGTAGCGATAGGTATATAATCTCCCTCTTACCCCATCTCCATACCCCACCCACCCACCTCCACTTCTCCCCATCCCTAATAAGCATTATGGTTTCTGTGGACGTTAAGCACTATGTTTACTTACGTAATTGGAATGCTTGTGTGTGCATACTGCTGAGTGCCCTGGTGTGTGCGTAATGCTGAATACAATGCTGGTGTGTGCCTGCTGCTAAATACAGTGCTGGCGTGTCCCTAGTGCTAAATACAATGCTGGCGTGTTCCTACTGCTGAATACAATGCTGGTGTGTGCCTGCTGCTAAATACAGTGCTGGCGTGTCCCTAGTGCTAAATACAGTGCTGGCGTGTTCCTACTGCTGAATACAATGCTGGTGTGTGCCTGCTGCTAAATACAGTGCTGGCGTGTCCCTAGTGCTGAATACAATGCTGGTGTGTGCCTGCTGCTAAATACAGTGCTGGTGTGTCCCTACTGCTGAATACAGGGCTGGCGTGTTCCTACTGCTGAATACAGTGCCGGTGTGTGCCTACCGCTGAATACAACGCTAGTGTGTGCCAACTGCTGAATGCAGTGCCGGTGTGTTCCTACTGCTGAATATGGGGCTGGTGTGTGCCTACTGCTGAATACAGTGCCGGTGTGTGCCTACTGCTGAATACAGTGCCGGTGGGTGCCTACTGCTGAATACAGTGCCGGTGGGTGCCTACTGCGGTGTATCGTTGTGTTGGAATCGATGACGGCAATGTGTTGGGCTCACGTGCGGAGCAGGTGGGGGGAAGGGTTGGGATTAGGCGATGGGAAAGATGGCGTTTGGTTGGATCGGTCATGAATTACTGGCTGTCGGGACATGCGCTGGCTGTGGCCCACGCACTTTGTAGTCGACTGACATCCTGCGTTTACCACCCGGTTTACTGGGTTCACACACACGCACGCACACTCACCCCCTTTCTTCCTCTCTTCTGGCTCATCTCTCTCTCTCTCTCCTCTCTCTCTCTCTCTCTCTCTCTCTCTCTCTCTCTCTCTCGCTCAAAGGAGAATGCAGGGAGTGGGGTAAATAACTTGTAAAACGCACAGTCAACCAGGATGATTATGTCTGGGAGTCTTAACGGAGGCATAGTACATTTAGGTTAGTGCATGGTTCACACAGTCTAATAGTTATCTCGTGCGCCAGCCTTAGTTCAACAAACAGGTTACACCTGGGGTTGCAGATTACATCATGTAGCGTTGTCACAGATGGTACAGCTGTGCAGAAACGTGTGGGTGTTTCTTTTCTTTCTTTAGATATATATTTATTTATTTTTATTGTGGATGTGGTCTTGCTTTCTTGAAGTATGGCTGTGAGAGCCATATGTTTACCCCCCCCCCCCCCCCCCACTCCTCCGTGAATGTGCGTGCATGTGTTTAAAAACAAGCATCTTTTGTAAATAGCCTTGTAAACTAGCTGCATAACGTGTTCCGGAGCAAAACTGAGTTTTCGACAGGAGCGCTGTTTAGTGCTGAGGAAGGGTGGGCGGTGGAGCTGGTTTCACTGTGAGTGGCTGTTCCGGGTTTCTCACGGCGTTCACCGACCGCCGCAAATAGCTCTCGGCGTGGCGGGAGACTGACAACTCTACTGCCATCAATCCAGGCCCAAGGGTTTTCTCCTCTTTTCCCAATGTGTATTCATCCGCAGCGTACGAGTTTTACGTGGGCCCTCTTTGTCCGCCCTTTGTAGCATTTTATTTTAAGCTGAGAGCGGATGGGAGTCTTCTTTTATTCGTAGCATCGGGTGCAGACTGTATAAAATTTGCAATCATCATCGATTTTCACTGCCGCGGGGGCTTCCCGTGTTCCTTCCACTGTGGCTGCCAGGGGGTAATGTGCTTTGGGAGAGAAAATTGGAGTGTCTGGAACAATTTGTAAAATGTAAACACGATGAGAGATTGAAGCAGTCAGATACGGTCGATTGTAACACGGACGATAAGGGAGGGCTTGCGGTGCCGTCTTATTCTGATTGACTCGCCTTGTCCACTTTGGCACGTGCAACACGCTGGACCATTCATCATCTGGTTTTGAACACGCACTCGTAATTTTAGTTTAAATGTCGATTTATAGTCATGAAGGAAATTACATATTGTAAAGAGCATATGATGCACAAGCCCGGATTGATTGCTTTGCATGAATTGTAAGATTTATTATACATTAAAAGAAAAATTAAACGAAAGGGGGGGGGGGGGGGGGGAGAGAATGAGGGATGTCTTGGGCAGATATTTGGAGACCTGGAGGGGGGGGGGGGGGGGGGGGGGTCTTGTCTAGCTCACTGGTCAAACTCCAAGCACAGGAGGAAGGTGCCGGAAAGCGAAGCTTAGAGGGGGAGGGAGGGGGGGTGGGGGGGGGCGTCGGGTCACAAACGACTTTATTAACGGACAATGTAGGCAGAGATAGTGATTATCAGCCAGTCAGTGGGTATTGCCGGGACCCCGACCGCTGACAGCAGGGTGCTGGCTGTGTTGCCACCGATAACACATCAGTGATTAGTTTTCCCCAAGTGTCTGGATTGGCTGCCCGATGGTCGTCGTCCACCGTAGTAATGAGGCGCGCGCCACATAGGTCAGTGATGGATCGTTAATGTGGGTTTGCCACTGACTTCCGTCAACACAGTGTTTGGACTTTAGATTATTAGAGAGAGAGAGAGAGAGAGAGAGAGAGAGAGAGAGAGAGAGAGAGAGAAGAAGAAGAAGAAGAAGAAGAAGAAGAAGAAGAAGAAGAAGAAGAAGAAGAAGAAGGAGGAGGAGGAGGAGCTGTTGATTTATTTATTCGTGCGAAAGAAAACATTGAAAAGCAGGGAAAGCAAATATTTGTCTGGCTGTCAGGGTTGATTTAATAGAGACGTTTAGGCTTAAGAAAGAAAGAAAATGGGCAGACCCTGGTGCAGATGACATTTAGTTGAAACATTTTTAAACAGACTGGGAGCCTTGCCTTTAGCTTGTTTCGCAGATTTCTAAACACTGCCCAAGCAACCAACCGTAGAATGGCCACTCTGCGTATTGGTCCCTCTGGGGGTTTAAAGCGGTGCTAAGTCGTATTCCTGATTATGATAATTTAAAGTGTTTATAATGCACATAATCTTGTCTAGCAGAACAGTCATGCGCGCGCGCTCACACACACAACTCTGTGTGTGTGTGTGTGTGTGTGTCTCTCTCTCTCTCTCTCTCTCACACACACACCACACACACACACACACACACACACACACACACACACAACACACACACGCACACACACACACGGACGCCTATACACAATTTACAAACCACTTAAAACAGATAATCAGCAGGAGCTTAGGGCGGAGACAAGCGGCAGCTCGTGAGGAGAAGACCTGGCAGTCTATTGTTTGGAAAACGAAATGATCCCTCCCCCCCCCCCCCCCCCCCCCAACATACACACACACACACACGCCCGCACTCAATCTAGGGCTGCAGTTCTTTCATTTCAGCCCCCCTCCACCCGCCTTGCTCACCTCAGCGTGTAGAGCAAATATTTGGAGGAAGAAAAAAAGAAAGGTTGTGGACATGTATGTGAAGGGTCGGAGACTGCGCTGTCCAACGAAGGTGTTGTCAGAGTGAAATACTCTCCTTATCTGACACATGTAGTGGATTACCTTTCGTTTCCTGACGCAAAGCGCAACGTGATACCCTGCTTGCAGGAACACCCCCACCCCCCCTTCCACTGCCTCATTGAGACGTCTCCGCTATCCCGTCGCCGACATTAATCCCGCCTGTTTCCCGGCCTTGACTGGTCGTCAGGTGTGCGTGGATTAGCCCTGCTGCCTCGCGCTTCTTCCACCACCGCGCTCTTGTTAGCGGGGCAGTGTATAAAGAGGACTTTCAAACTTTGACAAGCCAGCGCCACACAAAAGTCAAGAGCCCTCGAGGGGGAAATTTATCACCCGGGAGGCGAGGTTGGACTGACTGACTGACTGGGCCCGGGCCTCGTCCCTTCTTCGCCTCGTCTCTTATCTCGGGCCGTGCCGAGTGGTTGCAGTCGTCGGCTCCATCCGTCAGGCCGTCAGTCGCTCGGTCAGCCGTGTGCAGGTTGCAGCTTGCCGGCGTTTGTACTGCGCCAGCTTCCGTGCAGCAGGGATTCGTTTGCCGGTTAGCCTCGTAATGAGGCAGAGACGTCATGGCTACGGTTCACGGTGAGCGCCATCGGTGCAGCTAAGGACGCTGCCAGGCCTAGTTAGTGCGTCTTCGGGAGAACCTGTCTCGCTTCCGTTTCTGATTGCAGCACGCTAATGTTTTGGCGTTGCCGTGATTCCCTCCACTTTGTTTGGTTTTCTTGATATGCTGCTGTTCACGGCATTGTTTACAAGACAATAGGATAATAGTAATTTTCTATAGCACTATTCCCCGCTTAACGACTGAGCTGAACGCGCTGCTTTACATACATGTACATATACCATTTACATTTACTGACATATTCTCCACGCGCAATCACATAACGGTAAGAGTTTTATTTCGCCAATGTTGTGTAGATGTGCAGAGGAGTTTGTCTTGGTGGCGTTCCTTTCATACCTGTGCGTTAACAACAGTCACACCAAATCCAAGCATAGGTAACTTAAATCATAAACTGAATTTGAATGTAGCGATACAAGTATGAATCTCATTCGTGAATGTAAGTCACATGCACGCCACCCCACCCACCCTTCTCTCTCTCTCTCTCTCTCTCTTTCTCTCTCTCCCTCTCCCTCTCTCTCTCTCTCCTCTCTCCTCTCCCCTCCTCTCCTCACTCACACACACACACACACACACACACACACACACACACACACACACACACACACACACACACACACACACACACACACACACACACACACACATATGCACGCACGCGCAAATAATTAGTCCGCAACCAGCACATCTGACTTTAACCACGCACACGCTCCACCAAGGTCATAGTCATTCACAGTCGCATAAAAACATAATTATGTAATGCAGCCATTTTGAAAGACCACAGAAAGCCTGCCTCGACTAAAACGTTCTCGCCTTCCAGTTTCACGCATGCCGAAGAGCTTGGAGTGACCGCTTGAATGGCATCTTTTATGTTTGTAGACATGAATGATACAATGATACAGTCACGGATGAGAGAGAGAGAGAGAGAGAGGGTTCTGCTGACGGATAAATGCTGAGCGACTGTTGCATAGAATGAATGGCCCAAGAAAACCTATATCTGTGATAGGTGTTGCCTCCTGTATATATGGATATACATATATATATATATATATATATATATATATATATATATATATATATATATATATATATATATATGGTACTTTAACAAAGACAGAACTGCACACATTTGAGACCAAGGAGCAAGCACCTGGTGTTTGTATGTTTGTTAGTTTTGTTTCTGTCGTTTGGTTCTGTTTCTGCTCCCAGTTTCATTCGTATCAAACAGCAGAAAACCCTTTCCGGTTTCTGAACTTCGTTGAAAATCAGGTCCCAGTCCTCCTCTTTGTGTGTGTGTGTGTGTGTGTGTGCTCCCCCCCCCCCCCCCCCCCCGCCGCCCCCTTCCCGTTCCCCCTGTCACCTCTCGCACCGTATTCTGTCCGCGCTGGCAAAACGCAGTTTGTGTAGCTGGCTCGGCAGACGAACACTGCGATCAAATAACATTGGCTAGGATTAACGTGGGTCCACAGATGTTATGTAAATAGAGTCAACAGTTGGCCGGCTTGTGGCTTTCTTTGTTGTAGCCGTACACCATGTAGTAGAGACCTGCTGGAGACGATATCAGCCGTGTCTTATGAGCACAGCCTCTTTTGTAGCCGGACAACAATGTATGTGTTAGATTCAGTTTCTCAGACGGGCGTGTTGAACTTGTGTCTGTCTGTCTGTCTGTCTGTCTGTCTGTCTGTCTGTCTGTCTGTCTGTCTGTCTGTCTGTCTGTCCGTCCGTCCGTCCGTCTCAGTCTCTCTGTCTTTGTCTGTGTGTGTGTGTGTGTATGTGTGTGTGTGTGTGTGTGTGTGTGTGTGTGTGAGAGAGAGAGAGAGAGAGAGAGAGAGAGAGAGAGAGAGAGAGAGAGAAGCGGTTTTGCTGACGGATAAATGCTGAGTGACTGTTGCATAAAATGATTTGTGAGCCGGTTTGGCCTAGCGGTAAGGCGGTCGGGTGGTAAGCGGAAGGACCTCGGTTCGATACCGCTTCGTCTCTCCTTTCTCTTCAAAAGTTGTGGTTTGTGGACACGGTCTTGTGACTTTGTCCCTCACAATTAGTGACATTAAAATGGCTCTCATCACTGCCCATCTTAATGCAGGTCATTCTGGTGGTGACAGTGTGGCGATAGGTATATACTCACCCTCTTCCCCCACCTCCATAACCCCCCCCCCCTCCCCCATTCTCCCCGTCCCTAATAAGCCTTGTGGTTTCTGTGGACGTTAAGCACCATGCTCACTTACTTACTTACAGCATAAAATGAATGGCGCGCGAGCTGATAGTGACAGCGTGCGACTTTTCGGGGTGGGGGTGGTTTTCGTTTTGCAACACGAGGTGGGCTGGAGCTGTAACGTGTAACGGGCTTCATGCCCCCTGTGCGCTGCGTCATGAGGTGCGCGCGGAGCGAGTTGCGGGGAGTGACGTGGGCAATGGTGATACGACAGCTGCTGCTTGTCGGGAAGCTATCAGAGTCGGGCAGGAAAAGGCCACTACAACCGCAGCCCCACTCCGCTCCGCGGGTCTGCTGCAGCCTGCCTGCCGGCACGCGTTGTCCGTGTTGTTGTTGTGCTTGTCTAACGCCCGGTCGTCTCCATGGAGGTGCTGGCGGGCGCCGGAAGCCGGGGGGGGGGCTTTAAAAAAAAAAGGGGGGGGGGGCCTGGGTACGGGAGCTGACGCTGCACTTTCGCCAAAGACTGCACACATACAACATACTAGGAGATATTAGTTTGTCACAGGACATTCAAGTAGTATATATGGTTAACAGATAGGACATTCTTGCAAACGCATGTCACGTTCTGTCAATATTTAGTGTTCCATGAATTTAGACGGAACTCTTTTTCCTTTTCTTAGATGCCCACAATCATGTTGATGATTATTCTGGCACTTTAGGTGGTGTTCTGTCTCTTGCTAAATATATTGAACAAGAAGGTATCGCAGATTTACTTTCTTCAAGTGTGTGTGTGTGTGTGTGTGTGTGTGTGTGTGTGTGTGTGTGTGTGTGTGTGTGTGTGTGTGTGTGCACATATCTTGAATCAGGAGTCAGACAGGTGCGTGACTGATGGAATATTTTTTCCGGGGTTTAGCAAGTTGCAGCTTTCAAACTTCTTTTGTTGTGATTTTATTCACACTCAATTATGGCTTCGTTTCGTAAAGTTCTGTTCTGTACTGCACTGTCAAAGCGAACATTATGGCCCTAACCAGAGTTGATGAAGTGATGCTTAATGTCCTCAGATGTCGGCTGACAATTATTAGGGACAAGCTGTGACCAATGCCGAAGCATGGTTCAAGCATGGCTTTACGTCCACGGAAACCAGAAGGCTGGTTAGGACGGACAGCCCAGGACGGCCACCTCGACTCTCATACAGCTCTCTAACCAGAAAATACCTTTGACACTTTATACAATTGCAGACAATTTATAACAAGAGTCTCTCTGTGCATTCGCTGGGACTTGCCATACTGTTACACCCAGTAAAAGTAACCCCCCGGTCTCTCTCTTGTCCTGATGTAACCGTACTGGTTGACTGGGCACAAAACACCAAATAGTTCGCTTACTTACACGCACGCACCCACGCCCCTTGTCGGGGGTGGGGTGGGGGTGGGGGGGGCTCGGCTCGGGGCTCTGATTTCAAGGGGGGGGGGCTCTGATTTCAGCCTGTAATCCTGTGTACACAACAACATCGATAACATACACGTCAACGTCATTCTTCAGAAACGTTTCCTTTTCGCTGGGCAGCCAGAACCGTGGCGGCGCCTGTGATACGATTACTGCGACCCAGCGGGAAGTTCAGCTATTCGTGCCATTGACTGCACTTCATTTGCACAGCTGGAAATTAAGTACTTGGTAAAGCGGGCTTCTCGCTTGACGAGTATGGCTTCCTGTCGCAAGAACCAATATTGCTTAGTTTTATGCAGCAACGAGAGCTGTGGTTACAATTGCAAATGTATGCAGTAACAAGAGCTCAGTGGTTAGACTTGCAGATTTATGTCGTAACAGGAGCTGCACAGGGAGGTTAAAGCAGGTGTGAGCGTTATGTTAGGGCGGTGTTTGTGGGACCACACGAGGACAACGTGCTTGAATGTAATGGTGTTATACACTGCAAGGCACACTTTCATTAAGTGTTGTTGGTGCCATTGAGTGTTGTTAGAACACCCTGCGAGATCTGGTTGTATTGAGTTATTCATGCTATTATTAGGCCCGCCGTACTTGTGTTCTGTGAATGTAGAGAGGTTTTGCACGTTCTTCAGATTGGTATTCGTTCATTCATTCATTCAGTGTACTGATACTTCAAAGCTTGCACGTTCAGTTTAAATATTCGCCCGTTTTGCTTAAAGGAAAAACAAGGCAGCTTTGGCCTCATGAAGGTTATCTCCTTGTACAGGGAAGTGCATTGTATTTGTACCTGAAGTACTGTAATTGTTAATTTTAGTAGCTACAGTATGACTCCACCTCATTAAAAAAGAAAAAAGAAGAAAAAAGGTTATTTGGGGCTACATTTCCAGAAAAGTTGTACACTGTACTAAGAAGAAGAAGAAAAAAAGAAGAAAAAAATCGAAGTGGCGGTAGGTTCAGATTTCGCTTCTAGTATTGCAGCTGCCTGAATTGGCATGCTTTTTGAGGCTGTAGTTTATTTACTTTTTGTTGCTGCAGCTGTTGCAGCGTGCGGTGGTGTCGACATTCACTCAAGTGTGTCGGCAGCATTGGTTTCTTCAAGTGCGACATGTGTTGACGACCTATTCACACTTAGCAGGGGCAGTACTGGAGGGGCTAGGTCTTCGAAAATGTGTTGGATGTTTTGCGGCCCCCACGTGGGTGGGTGGGAGGATAGATTTGGTAAAATTTGCTTTGTGAAAGGATATATTTATATATGAGAAGAGTTTATGTTTGCATTCGCTTATGACAGAGGTTGCTGTCCTGAGGTGACCCTGTGCGGTTGGCAGGACTTTAAAATCCAGTTGCTGGTTGCTAACTGTTGACTCGCGTTGATAGACCCGCAACAGTAAGACCCACCAGAGCTGAGCATGTTTCTTCACTGCAAGGACCAAAGACCAAAACACACAGATGGTTAAAACGAGCGCTGATTTTAATAGGACAACACAAAACGTGCGCAAATGTTCAGGGTAAACCCCAATTTTAGGCAGCAGACAGATAAAGGATGGCAAATGAAACGAGTCTAGTTAGCTGGTTTCAGTTGGTGCTGGGGTGTGTCGGTTGGTGCTGGGGTGTTAGTTGGTGCTGGGGTGTTAGTTGGTGCTGGTGTGTCAGTTGGTGCTGGGGTGTCAGTAGGTGCTGGGGTGTTAGTGTCAGTTGGTGCTGGGGTGTTAGTGTCAGTTGGTGCTGGCATGTCAGTTGGCGCTGGGGCGTGTCAGTTGGTGCTGGGGTGTTAGTGTCAGTTGGTGCTGGGGTGTGTCAGTTGGTGCTGGGGTGTTAGTTAGTGTTAGTTGGTGCTGGGGTGTGTTAGTTGGTGCTGGGGTGTTAGTATGTGTCAGTTGGTGCTGGCGTGTCAGTTGGTGCTGGGGTGTGTCAATTGGTGCTGGGATGTTAGTTGGTGTCAGTTGGTGCTTGGGTGTGTCAGTTGGTGCTGGGGCATGTCAGTTGGTGCTGGCGTGTGTCAATTGGTGCTGGGGCGTGTCAGTTTGGTGCTAGGTTGTGTTAGGTGGTGTGAGTTGGTGGTGTGATGTGTCATTTGGTGTGGTGTGTCAGTTGGTGCTGGGGTGTGTCAGTTGGTGGTGGTGGGGGGTCAGGTGGTGGGGGTGGCAGTTGGTGCTGGGTGGTTGTTGGTGTCAGTTGGTGCTGGGTTGTATCAGTTTGTGGTGGGTTGTGTCAGTTGGTGGTGGGGTGTGGCAGTTGGTGCTGGGTTGTGGCAGTTTGTGGTGGGTTGTGTCAGTTGGTGCTGGGGTGTGTCAGTTGGTGCTGGGGTGTGACAGTTGGTGCTGGGGTGCGTGCACACTCCAGACACTCCAGCACCAACTGACCAGATAAGTAGACTATTTTCATTGATAATCCTTTATCAGTCTTTTTAGAATAGTCTCTACCAACAAAATATTTTGCGCATTATAAATACTTTCTTATTATTTCTTCAAAAAGGGGAAAATAAGAATGAAAAAAGAAAGAAAGAAAAAGAAAAAAAGAAAAAGTAAAACACAACTGAAAGTAGGCTGCTAGCGTTCCCAAACAAGATCCAAACACGCAAAAGGTTAAAAAGGGCGCTGATTTCCACAGGACAACACGTAACATGCACCGATTTTAATAGGACAACACATAACATGCACCGATTTTGATAGGACAACACGTAACATGCGCTGTTGATTCTGATAGGACAACGCAAAACATGCGCTGTTGATTCTGATAGGACAACATAAAACATACGCAGTGATTTGAACAGGACAAGACAAAACATCGTTCTGTGTTGTTGTTGAGTTTTTGCTTAATGTCCTCAGATGCTAAAAGCATATTAGGGACAATCGTTCTGTGTGTCACAGGGGAAGAATAAATAGGGATTGGGGGGGGGGGGGGGGGGGGGGGTCCTTGATTGGGTCCCGCTGCTGTGTCTGGCGGCCAATCAGCGTGTCTGTCTCGTCAGACTGGCCGACACGCCACTGCGCTGTCCTCGGCTTCTGCCGAAGGGAGTCTCCAAACTCCGCCTCTCTTCGCCGCGCACGTGCAGGCAGGAGGCCGTGTGGGAAACCACTATCTGATGCTAGGCGGCATGAAGGAGCTCCGAGAATCAGCCAGTAGTGGGAAATGGAGCGCACATGAAGAGAATTTGAGACCATCGGCGAAACATATCTGGCTGTTACGGGCATGCCTCGTGTTGTTGGCGTTTGCCAATCTTAATGGGAAAAGAAATCCGTCGTATAAAGAATGTCTCTCTCCCCCTAACCCCCCCCCCCCCAAACTTTTCCTTTCGTTACCCCCCCCCCCCCCCCCCCCCCCCCCCCCCCCCACCCCACCCCACCCCAGTCTCGACCTGGCACAATTTCGCGCGCTTCATAGTGTAACTAAAAAGCTGTGACAGTGAGTGGATGATTTGGCATTGAAAAACAAAACAATTACAACGAAACAGTATTCATTTTATGATTTATTTTACCATTGTAACTAATAAAATCTTGGAATAAAAAAGAGTGCATTATCCTAGCAGGGTATGCGAGTGGCATAACAAGAAAAAGAAAAGAAGAGTTTACCTTTAGTGATTTATTACGCCATTGCAATAGATAAAAAGTACAAATAAAAACGAATGCATTATCCTAACGGGCAGTACCTGTATGGTTAATAATATAAACCGGCTGTAATGGAGTGATCGTGTTATTTATTGCCCTAACAGGCAGCACACACTCGTTGGTTCAGTACACAAACTAGAATTGATGGGTGACGTATTGCTTCTTGTTGTCCTAGCCAAACCCCCCCCCCCCCTCTCTCTCTCTCTCTCACACACACACACACGCGCACATGCGCGCACGCACGCACCTACGGAGGCACGCGCACACACACACACACACACACACACACACACACACACACACGCGCGCGCACACGTACGCACGCACGCCCACACACACACACACACACACACACACACACACACACACACAGCGACCCAAACTGGTCCGGGTGGTTAAATGCAGAAGCCAGGCAGAGTGCACGCCGTATCGATTGACACAACAAGGCATACATTGGAGACCGGTCCCTCAGAACAGAGGGCAACAGGTCGTGAAGTAAAATAATCATTTGTCTTCTTCTTTCATGGTGCTTTGCGTCCACACAAACCACAAAGCGTATGAGGGACGGGCGAATGGAGGTGTGTGTGTGTGTGTGTGTGTGTGTGTGTGTGTGTGTGTGTGTGTGTGTGTGTGTGTGTGTGTGTGTGTGTGTGTAGCGTGGGGTGGGGGGTGGAGAGAAGGTCATATACCTATCGCTACACTGTCGCCACCACAATGACTCTTGTATTAAGATAGGCTGCGATGAGAGCCATTTTAATGTTTCATGAATAATAATAGTGAGGGAAAAAAATCAGAAGACGGTGTCCACAAACTGCAACCTTTTTAAAAGTTCTAAAGGAGGGCCGAATCGGAATCGCGCTTACCAGCCTAACGAACGCCTTGCCGCCAGACCAAACCGGCTTACTAAAGTGTCTTGCTGTCTACGTGTATACCAGACAGTTGAAGCCGCGAGTCGTACAGAAGCCAGTGTGTCGTGCTGTCTACGTGTATACCAGACAGTTGAAGCCGCGAGTCGTACAGAAGCCAGTGTGTCGTGCTGTCTACGTGTATACCAGACAGTTGAAGCCGCGAGTCGTACAGAAGCCAGTGTGTCGTGCTGTCTACGTGTATACCAGACAGTTGAAGCCGCGAGTCGTACAGAAGCCAGTGTGTCGTGCTGTCTACGTGTATACCAGACAGTTGAAGCCGCGAGTCCGTACAGAAAGAAGCCAGTGTGTCATGCTGTCTACGTGTATACCAGACAGTGGAAACAACGAGTCCGTACAGAAAGAAGCCAGTGTGTCATGCTGTCTACGTGTATACCAGACAGTGGAAGCAGCGTGTCCGTACAGAAAGAAGCCAGTGTGTCATGCTGTCTGCGTGTATACCAGACAGTGGAAGCAGCGTGTCCGTACAGAAAGAAGCCGGTGTGTCGGCCGCGAGGGACCGTGTCGCGGCATCCGAGGGCCAGACAATGCGGACCCGGTGGTTCAGCGCCTGCAGAAGCCCCACGTCAGTCCCAAGCCAGTCCCCGCCGATGCGCGTGTAATACGGGTTCCGCATCGAGCCTGCCATCCCACGCAACAATAGCCAGTAATTGCGTGTCCATGGATGACGTAGTTTTAATGGCATAGAGCCGCGACTGATGTGAAATTATTTTTGGTATGGAGAATGTTCGTCGGTTGGTTCTTTGTTATGCTATTCAGGACTCGTTACGAGAACAGGTGTCGATAGCAGGTTAGCTTCTGTTTAGTTGTGTGGTAGTCGTGTCACTTTTGTCGTTGTTGTTAGGTGTAAACCTCTGGTGCGCTGCTTTAAACACATGCTTCGTAGAATAAATAAAATGAAAACGATTCCAGTGATTGCCCACCCTGCAGACACATGTCTGTGTTCAGGGGTATTGCGATTAGCTGCGTATGTGTGTATACATGAATGAACGTGTGTGTGTTTGTGAAAGTACGTGTATGTGCATACGTACATGTGTGTGTGTATGTTTGTGTGTGTGACCTGTGTATGTCGATGCAGCTTGGAATGTTAATGCGCTATGGGGGACATGCACAAATGCATCCCCAAAAATGATGAATGGCAATTATAAGCCAGATTTTGATGCATTTCGCGTTTTTATCAAACGTTTCCAGATATATATATATATATATATATATATATATATATATATCCTGTAATATATATATATAATATATATATATATATATATATATATAAACACCAACAGGAGCCTCTTCAAATTATGTTCCGTGGAGATAAATTAAGTGCTAATGTGTCTCGGCTCCTTTTTGTTGGAGAGCGCCCCAAGGTAAGATAAATCCACACGGCATGGTAAAGCAGCAGTGAATGACAAAGGTTAATAATTGATGAGGCAGACGCATCTTCCATCGCTCGGGAGCCTGGCTTGGTCGGCCCTGTGGTGCAAATAGGCAGCGTCAATATCTGTGTAGCAGCAGTCAAACAATGACTCCTTGTTGACAAGTTCTCTCAGCTTCGCGTTATACCGCCCTCTCGATCAATGGGGAGAAAGAACCGTTGAAGGGCGATAGGAGATAACTTGGTATGGGGCAGAACGAGTCGCTGGAGTCGCTTGCATAGCACTGCGGGCCCTTTCAGACCTTTCAGACCGGTTAATCGGCCCACAGCGCGCGCATTGCTGCTACACTGCGGTTGGTGTGCCTTGCTGGGATATACGGTGGAGGCTGTATACGGTGTAGACTGGCAGTATTGGCGGCTCCTTTTTGCCTCGGGGCGCTGACGTTGGGAATGAAAGACTGGCTAAACTCACTGAGATAATGTTGGTGGTTTAGTCCCTGGACAGCGAGGGCAACAGGCCACAGGCCTGATGAACGTCGGGCCGACATAGCCTTTTTATTTATTGCCCGCACCTGTGCAGTTCTTTACCCCGGCGTTGCTCTTGTGACACTCTAACGTTTTAAAACGCGCGAAAGCCGAGACGAACGTGACAGTCTTTCGAAACAGTGGTAGAATTACAACCATGGAATTTGAAGATGATGGCGAATGTTGTGTTTAGATTTATTGCCCCCGATATTCGAGAGCATTGCTTCATTTTAGAGGGACACGCGCGCCCGTGTGTAGAAAATAATGCTCAATTGTGGGGATGTTTTATGGATTTTCTGGAGAGAGAGAGAGAGGGGACGCCAAATGCCAAACCTAGGAAAATGGATGATTAGATTTCATCAAATAAGGAGACGGAAAAAACATAAGTTCAAGAAATACGTTTTTTCTAGATAACGGAATGTATCAGCAGGCAGAAGGAATGTTTTTATTGGCAGTGGACTTTATGTTAGGGAACCCCACCCCCACCCCCGCTCATCCCGGACAGGTTATTAATGTTTATGTTTTATGCACGTGAGTTTTGAAAATCACGGTGGCAGTTTACGATTTTATTGACGGCTTTTTTTGACAGCGCTGCACAGTTTTGCAATACGTTTATTCCACTTTGTGTGAAATTATTGCAACGTTTTGCTGAGATGTGACATGTTACCGCCATCAGATTGTTCACGCTGAAAATAACCGTCGATGTATTATTTCTCTGTATTTTGTATTCAGCATCAGGTTACCTTTTTGCTCCCCTTTCTCTGGCTGCAGTGTAGGACGGTGCAGTTATGACTGAAAAATAATCTCGGGGAACAACAGTGCAGTCAGATGTGTGCTGAGAGAAAAGTGGCTGGCAGGCGCGCGCGCGCGTGCACGCACGCACAGAGAGAGAGAGAGAGAGAGAGAGAGAGGGAGGAGTACCCGTATTTATATTACTGTCTGTTCGCGCAGTCTAGTATCTTCAATAGCTTATCTGGTCACAGTGTCCCTGGTAATCAGAGCAGCTCAGAATCCCACCAGATCAGAGTTAGCATTCCACCCTCACGAGTCGTGTGGGCTATGTATGCATGTACATGTGCCATGGACTCCTCTTGCAACTGTGGCCCATGCACGCGTTGCCAAGCAGAGCCCACGAGTCTGGTCTGCCTGTGCTACGGGCGGCAGCGGCCGGTTTTGTGTTGTCAGTCGTTTTGGCCCAGCGGTAAGGCGTTAGGCGGGCAAGCAGAAGGACCTCGGCTCGATTCCGCTTCGGCTGTCCGTTCTCTTCAAAAAGGTTGTGGTTTGTGGACACCGTCTTCTGACATTGTCCCTCACAGTTAATGAAACATTAAAATGGCTCTCGTCGCTGCCCAACTTAACGCAGGGGTGGCGATAGGTATATTATAACCTCCCTCTTCCCCCACCTTCGCCCGTCCCTAATAAGCCTTAAGGTTTCTGTGGACGTAAAGCGCCGTGAAAGAAGAGGTTTTGTGTTGAACACGGGGTTGGCTGTACCGTCGCTGAGGGTGAGCTGCTGACCCAAACTCCAAGCACTGGTTTACGACATCCTTCCTTCCTCGGAGGAAGGTGCCGGAAAGCGATGCTGGGGTTGGTTTGTAAACGAACTTGTGGGAGTTTCAGTCAGGTAGCGAGGAGCGGTGGAGTTGAGGCAGCTGTAGCACAGATATCCGAGTATGTACTGCATTCGTCAGTCAGTGGAGATCTTTATATTGAAAGGCTGCAGATTAGTTAATGGCGGTTAAAAATAAATTTTAAAAACGTGTATTTTTTGTTCTGTTTTCTGTTTTTAAATGTAGTTTGTTTAAAGCAAAATCCTTGAAATTTAATAATGATATTCTCTGTTGAGATCTATAGCTATAAAAATAATTATCTTCGGTGGCCTTGCATTGTCCTGTTGGCGTAATCGTAGAATGAACAAGATTTGCTAACCTTGACTGAGGGAAGTGTTGCATTGTTTGTATTGACCTGCAGGAAGCCGGCCCATTTGGGTAACACTGACAGGGTATCGGCTACAGAGGCTGCATTGTGAATGGCAGTGATGGGGAGAAGGCGAACCATGGCCTGCTGAAAGCGAGTGCAGTGATCAGTGGCACCACAGCGCCGCCGATCAGCATTTTGCATAATGCGCGTGAACAGCGCTGCTCTGATGACCCCCTGCTCTGTGTTTGAATGCAGTCGGATCGAAGCATATGATTGTATTTTTATGCAAACCCCCCGCCCAGTCCCTCCCTCATCAAATTATTATCCACTATGGATCTGAATTCGAGCTTTGCTTGGATTGGTCATAGCCTTTGTCAGATTACTTCTTTACTTTCCTGTAAAAAAAAATATTTGATTATAGTGGTGTTAAGCTTTGACTAAATATTAAAAACTTCTGCCATAGAAAACAGAGAGAGAGAAGAGAGAGAGAGAGAGAGAGAGAGAGAGAGAGAGAGAGAGAGAGAGTATTACTACACAATATCGCTAATGCCCGGAACAGAAAAATAATAGTGGTGTAGATGTTGCTGAACTAGACTCGCAATTTAGGATTCGCCCACTTGGAAAGTAGCACAGATTTGCTTTGTTTGACGGGAGGAAACCGCTTTTCTTTTTCTTCCTGGGTCCCTCTTGCGTAACGGACACGCCAATTCCACTAATCTTCCTGCCTCTCCAGCGTCGCTTTCAGGGCCACAGCGGACACAGGGACATTTCATTTTGCAATTTCCTCACATTGCCTTAAAGAAGCTTTTTGTCAGGCCCGTGGCAGGTTCCCAGTGGGAGTGGGCTCGCCAAACATTGCCACCAATCTTTATTGATCTAACTGTCCTCTGTTTTTGGAACGCGTTCAGCTTAAGCTGTGGGCTGCATGCACGGCTTGCCGGGGAGCTTGGGAACGTTTGGATGGGACGACCGGTGAATATTGAGCAGGACGTTGGCTGAGGCTGCGCCGTTTAGGTTCTGTTGTAGTCAACGGGTATCCATGTCCATGCACACCGAACCAATGCGGCGGCCTTGCCGTTGTCGTTGTGGACATATATATAATAACAAATAATACTAATAGTAATAACACCCACACACCCACACCCACACACACACACACACACACACACACACACACACACACACACACACACACAAGCACAGGCAGCCATACGATTGTTTGGACACATGAAAACACTGCACACCAGAGTAGGAGTGTGTAGCGCAGCTCTTGATGGTGCTGAGCTGTTCCCAGGTAAGGCAATCTAGATGTTCCCGCATGGGATGAATGAAGGTGGCTGTGTGCCTTATAAATCAAATTATATACTCCCCATCTCTGTCTCTATATGCGCCGCAAACGCCCGCAGTGTTTGTGTGAGTATGGGGACGTGGTATAGATGGCTGCACTCATTTCCGGTAAAACGTTCATTACTTGGAATTGGATCATGGACAGCAAAGTCTGTGGGATCACAGGAAAGGAAATAATCCATGCTGTTGGCACAGCTCATTATAGGAGAATGCCGCATCTTGCGGGCCATGCACTGACGCAACACTTACTCCTTTCTGGCGTAGCCCGGAGCTCTAGAATAGCTCGGATTCTACCAGCAGACAATCATCTTGACACCCAGTGCACTACCATTGGCAGACCGTGATCACCATGGCACTGCAGTAGCCGGTATGGCCGAGGTCCGTGAGGGTGAGGTGCTGGCATGCAACGTCACGCGGCCTAAGACGCGATTGAGCTGGCGTTGTCCTTGTGGACAGAGCAAGTTGCAGAGTGTACACGAGGTGCTTCGCGCTGGCGGGGGCCTCACCACCGTAACAGCCATTGTTCTGGTGGTGGCTGGCGGTCTTTGCGGCTCGGAGAGCTTGGGACGAGCTATTCATAGGTAACACCCCCCCCCCTTCCCCGTCCCTAATAGACCGTATGTGGCCCCCCCCCCCAAAAAAAAAAATATAAAAAAAAAATCTCCCCTTCCCGTCCCTAATAGACCGAATGTGGACGTTAAGCCCCAACAAACAAGCATTATTTTTGTCCTTGTATTGTTCTCAGCATAATGAGCTGTGGATTATGTCGCTTCCTGTGCATGAGACTGCCACCGCGCTTGTAGCCACACCATCTGCAGCTTGAAATCCAACAGGCACAGTTTTGTCCTGTTCAGATAGAAGCTTCGTATTTCATCCTTTTGTGTGTTTTCATCTTCCCGTTTAGATTTCCTTGTCAGATGTTTCCCGCAAGGTCGTGCTATTGATTCTAAAATACGATGGTCTTATTAGTCGTCTGGTACAATTTTCAAACCAGTCATACTTCAAGTCAAGCTTCTCGCTCCTGACCCGTGCCAAGATGATGGTACTCATTTTTATTGGGTCCAGTATTAGTAACTTTTGTGTGTGTGTGTGTGTGTGTGTGTGTGTGTGTGTGTGTGTGTGTGTGTGTTGTAGTCAACATCAGACCTCGTTTTGATACCGTTACATCACAAAGAGTCTGCGTGGAGAGTAAGATTGAAGTGTTTATAGTAACAGTGACATGCGGGCCATTGGATGAACGACTTAAACGCAGGGGGCCGTTTCCAGTCGGACTCCTCAAGTGCTGCAGCCTCTGTTCCGGGCCGTGAACACGGTGCTGGAGGAGAAGAAGACGGAGCTGGTGGTGCCAGGCCACTGAACCACAGCGCCGTCGGTGCACTGAATGTGGACCCGGTTGTAGCCGTTGCTGTGGTAACTGCACGTGCTGATGTAGCGAGGAGGGGGTCCAAATGGCGAGAGGCAGCGGGTGCAGCATGCTGGCGGTGCCGATCATACATCACCGGCAATGGCGGGGAAAGAGGGGCAAATGACCCGCTGGGCAGATTAGCGGCTTACATGTGTTGTTGTGCCACGAGAAAGATGGAGAGCAAAGTCTGCCGAAAGCAACAATCTGGCAGGAAGATATTGGCAATGAAGTAGGAGGCTACAGGATCACACAGGTGGAATCTTGGCTCGGTGGAATACAGATTAGTTACCCGCTAGACGGGTGCCTGAAGTGCCATTGTTTGGGGCTGCGCATGTATGTGTGTGTGTGTGTGTGTGTGTGTGTGTGTGTGTGTGGGGAGAGAGAGGGGAGAGAGAGAGAGAGAGAGAGAGAGAGAGAAGAGAGAGAGAGAGAGAGAATTAGATCAAAACAACAAAACATTTACGAAGCCACAAACAAGGGCGGTCTGAGCCTCGTTCTGTATGTGGAGTCTGATTTTATCTTCTTCTTCCCCCCCCCCTCCCCCCTCCCCCCCCCCTTCTCTCTCTTGGAATATGTACATATCAGCATACAGCTTTATAAATAAGAAATAATATTATACCAAACCTTTATTTTATATTATACTATAACGTATACATCAGTGAAGTACGATAGGGTAATGCTTTGCTGGAGGATTGAAAGCTGCTACAGGTGAGCTGTAAATGTTAGTGTTCACTCCAGTGATGGGCAAGGTTTTGGCACAGCCCCTTGTCTCCTTACCTTTCTCAAGTCTACTTTCTTGCCGCTCTATGTCTGTCTCTTCTCTCTGTCCGTCTGTCTCTGTCTCTCTCAGTCCCTCTTTCTCTCTCAGCCGTCAGGGTACTGCGGACACAGAAATTAAGGTCCCCTCTGTTGAGAACCAAAAGCTGACCAATGTTTTCCACTTAAAGCCTGTAGGTCAGAATATAGCCACGCATACTTCGCTGGCTGCCAGGAATTTCTTCCTTGTTCTGATTTTGACCTACCCGGTCCATTCACCATAAAAAAATAAAAATGTTTTAATCGTCTCCCAACTTTTTTTAAAACTGTTAATGTACAACTGTATTAGTTTTGGCTATCGCAGTTTCCCTGGTGGGACCGCGGAATAAAATAGGTCACCCTGCTCATACTGTCATAGTCACTTCAAGCGATTTATTTTATGCAGGTTCCCGTGGCGAGTGCCAACTGAATATCAATAGGTACCAAAGCATGTGTTGGTGTGCATTATACTTTATAGGTTAATAATTGAATGAAAATGGAAGCGGTGTGTGTGTGTGTGTGTGTGTGTGTGTGTGTGTGTGTGTGTGTGTGTGTGTGTAAAACTCTGTGTGTGTGTGTGTGTGTGTGTGTGTGTGTGTGTGTTGTGTGTGTGTGTGTGTGTGGTGTGAAACTGTGTGTGTGTGTGTGTGGTGTGTGTGTGTGTGTGTGTGTGTGTGTTGTGTGTGTGTGTGTGTGTGAAACTGTGTGTGTGCGTTGTGTGTGTGTGTGTGTGTGTAAAACTCAGTGTGTGTGTGTGGTGTGTGTGTGTGTGTGTGTGTGTGTGTGTGTGTGTGTGTGTGTGTGTGTGAAACTGTGTGTGTTTCAAGTCAAAGCTTTATTAGTTTTTAGGCTTGTGACCCGTTACAAAAGGGGGTGGGGAAAATTTTGAAGTGTGTGTGTGTTTTACTCTCTTCTACTCGCATCTGGGTATTGCCGGTTTCTTCCCCCAACCCCCCCCTCCCCCCGAACCCCCCTCCCCACACCATCACCATTTACCTCATTGTGTAACGCTGACAACGGCAGCGGCCTGCCAGGAGAAAGGCGAGAAAGTGCGAAGTGGGGAAAGGCGAAGGGAGAGCACTGCGTCAGGTCTGAGCGGGAGGTGGCCAGTTGCGTGTTACTCCTCTCCTCTTGCTGTCGGGCCCACGCGCACGCGGGCTTGCGTCACACCTCGCGCCCCTCGCGCGCTCTCCCAGGATGCGCAGCTGCAGCCCAGTTTGATTTAGTTAGCGTTTGTTTTTGTCGGTGGTGCTGTTTAGATCCTTTGAAGGCTTTCTCCTTACCATTTTTTTTCTCTCTACCCCCCTCCGTTTGTTTCTTCTTCTTTTTTTTCTTTCTTTTTTTGGGTGGGTGGGTATCGTTTGGGTTGCCTGCACTTTGCGTGGGGGGGGGGGGGGGGGGGTTCGGGGTGTGCACTTGCTGGTGGGAGGGGGGGGTGTTGGAATATTTGATGATGATCATGTTTGCTTTCAGAGTAGAGGCTGTTTACGGGGGTTGGGAGTCCATTTTCAGCACAGATTTATGGCAGTGAGCGGAGTACAGAAATGTTTATTCACAAAATTTGTTGTAAACGAAGCGAACAAACGCGATTAAAATACAAATACAGAAAAGAACCACAAAAACAAACAACAACAAAAAGGTCAAACGGTAATAGGCGGGCTTTTCCGTCGATACTAGTCTCGTGTTAGGAGATAAGTTGGTCTGTAGTCATGAACTGTGCTGTACCGAAGGGCAAAGTAAGCGGCGGTCTTAGATTCTGCCACTCCTTCTCTAAAGTCGAATGATAACTTAGGCACAATTTGTCCTGGCGAAGTACCTCTTACGTTTTGTGCTGGTGTGTAGAATTCGGTGAAAAGCAGGAGCAGCAAATTTATCCAGGCGAAATACTTACCTGTTACGTTTTGTGCTGGTGTGCAGAATTCGGTGAAAAGCAAGAGCAGCAAGTCGCGGCCAGGGAAAGACGACAGCCGGCGGTCGTCTCCATCCTTCGATGGCGAGAAGAACAAAGAGGGACGCAACAAGAAGAAAGTGAAAAAGGTCAGTCAGTTTTGGGTGTGCACAACGACTCGTGTTCTCTTGTGTGTGTGTGTGTGTGTGTGTGTGTGTGTGTGTGTGTGTGTGTGTGTGTGTGTGTGTGTGTGTCTTTCTCACAGTTCCTCCCTCTCTCTCTCTCTCTCTCTCTCTCTCTCTCTCTCTCTCTCTCTCTCTCTCTCGGTGGAGGGAGTTGCTGGTATCGGATTTAATTTTTCCTCTCTGTATTTTCATAATCATGGCCTTGTGTTGTGTGTGTGTGTGTGTGTGTGTGTGTGTGTGTGTGTGTGTGTGTGTGTGTGTGTGTGTGTGTGTGAGAGAGAGAGAGGGGGAGGAGGGGGTGTCTTTTTCTGATATAAAATTTATCTTCTGTGTATTTTCATATTCATACCCTATGGCCTGCATTTTTGTTGTTGTTAGCAGCGTCAGAGATACGGCTTAATTGATTTATTACAGTGCATTTCCTCTCTGGGTCCAGAGAGCCTTCCCCACCCACACCCCTCCCTTCCCGTGGTTCCTCACTTTGTCTGCGACAGGCACTCCGCTGGAGGTTAGCCAGAAAACAATTGATCGGCAAAGAGGACGTGGATGTCTTGAAGACAGCAGCCACAAGTTATGTTGCCATCTCGTCAGATCTGGGCCCAATAAATCAGAATCTCTGGTCTTTTCTCTGTCACCCCCCGCTTGCCGTGCAGTGTGCGCTGTTTATAAATTGCCTTCTCAGTCTTCCAGAGGAGTTTTTATGAGGGGCCTTAGGCCGGGTTAAGTCGGGCGAAGATGAACGTCGCTTTCTCTTACCTTCTCTGGGGGTCCCTTTTCCCACTGTTTGTTTGCTTTTAGGGGAGGGGTACGTGCACGCGTGTGGGTGGTGGTGGTAGGGGGGGGGGGGGGGGGGGGGGGGGGGGTGTTGAGGAATCTCTTAACATTTGTGGTCACGTGTCGGTTTCAAGAAGTAAACTCGGTAAATTTAGTCTTTAAAATCAGTGAACTTTAAGTAAATTTCTTAAGAAGAAGAAGAAGAAAGCTTTGCCTTGTTTGAGAGAGAGAGAGAGAGGGGGGGGGGGGGGGGGGGGGGGGGGGGAGGGGGGGGGATGCAGGTGGCTGACTGACTCAATATGACAGTGAGAAAATGAGAATTATTTTTCGACTTTTCATATTTCCACTTTGCTTCACCTCGCAAAATGGAACTTTAAAAATAAAAAATAAATAAAAAAATGTTCAGGGCACCAGACAAATTTGATTTTAGAAGTTGCATCTTGGCACGCTTTGCGTACATGCACCGACATGTTATGATTTCCGAAACAAATTCCATGATACTCATTTGAACGAGAGAGAGAGAGAGAGAGAGAGAGAGAGAGAGAGAGAGAGAGAGAGAGAGAGAGAGAGAGCGAGCGAGCGAGCGAGCTTTATTACACACACGCAAAGATAAAAGTTTAGGCATAAATTCAGTAACATTTTATTCATGATTGTGTGTGTGTGGGGGGGGGGGGGGGGGGGTTGGAAGAGAGTTTTGACGGCAGATAGATCATTGTGAAAGAAAGCTGTTTTGATTCATGCGGGGATCAATATGAGCGTGAGGGGCGGCCATAACGGCGAGGCCAGGTCCTGTGAGCTGGGGCCGGGCAGGGAGAGGCCTTGGCCTCCAGGGAGCGGACGAGTCGGGAGCGGAAGACATGATCCCAGCATTCCTGGTTGCCGGGAGATGGGGGGTCCGGCCGGCCTCTATTGTCATATGATTGGTGTCCCGGGCATGTAGGGCAGTGAGGAGATTGCAACGCTGCTAGGGTGAGCCTGAGCTGTTGAGGATGATTCTTTTGTAGAGCCGGTGGAGAGCTGGCTGTTTGTCTGGTGGGATCAGCGCGGGGCGAGTCTCTCGGTGGATATTATTTTAAGGCAGATTTCCAGCCTTTTATCGTTTGGAGTCCATAGCGGAACTTTTGTGTGGCATTTTGGGTGATCATACACTGTTGGCAGAGTTTTGTTTGGGGTCAGTTGCAAGTGTTTCAGGTTTCATGGCAGTGGTGTACATTCAGCTCCTGAGTGTATGCGGGTTCTCTCGGGTCGGATCTTTAGCTTTGGGCCCGGTGGGGATTGAGTGGTTGTGGCGGGTTTATTGCTTTAATTGCCTACGTGGATTTAAAAAAAAAAAATTCTCCGGAGCGCAGTGAGGTACGAGTTTCGCGCGAAGGGAGTGGGAACGTGACTTTGCCAACATTTTGTGCCACTCGAAAACATACTTGAAAGTCCACGGAGTCGTCAGTTGGCTTCATGCAGAATTAAAGAAGTCGGGAAAGGGGGACGAGGTAGAGCTTGCCGGTGACACGAAACGCCACTTAAAAACCCAACGTTGCGGTCTTTACGGGTCTTTAAGAACTCGGCGTGTCCGCAGAGCTCAGGAGCTGTGTGAACAGGGAGGTGTGTCTGGGCTGTCATTGTCTATCCCATTCTTCAAACTATACTTCTTCTTTCATGGTGCTTTACGTCCACAGAAACCATAAGGGTTATTACTGACGGGCGACGACGAGGAAAGAGGGAGATTAAATACCTATCACTACACTGTCACCACCATTACAGTTTGTCCCAAATACGA